>WSYH01004582.1:4579-51812 GCA_036426205.1 Ascaphus truei | reverse complement strand
TTTACAAAGTTTGCACCACGTAATGTTGCACGGTCTTGTACCATTCTCAGCGTCCTTGAGTTGGTTATGAAGTTTTCTGTTTACTAACTTCTGTCTGAGGTTTGGCAGTTGCCGGAATGGAAGGATGGGAGGTTTGGGGAAGATATATTTTAACGTTTCATCCTCTGTCAGCATAGGTTGCAGGACTTTGATTATTTTTCACATTCCTCTATTGCACGGTTTTATGTGGCCACTAGTCGTATGCGTGTTGGTTGTTTTTTGCTTTTTGTATTGGAGCAGATGTTCTCGTGGGTCTTTAAGTAGAGTTGGCCAAATCAGCCCAAATCTGTTTCCCGGATTTTCTCGCATGTTCCCCCCTAATCCGTTTTGCGGTATAAAATACGCAAACGGATGTGGATAGTTTTAGTCCACGTGGATTCATATAAAACCGCGATTGGATACAATACGTTGACGGATTTGTAGAATCCAATCCGTGGATTCAGCAATCAGTTGGCAGATTCTTAAAAATCCACCAACAGATTGCTGAATCCACAGATTGGACTGTACAAATCCAGCAACGGATTGCGGAATCCGCTGATTATATTAGCAATAATAATAAATAATCCTCAAAATGCGATCCGCCCTTTATGAGATTGATCTGCAGCAATCCGTGGACCAAAGAAACCAGCGGATCCACTGCGGATCCAAATCAGCCCCAAAAATGTGCCCATCTCTAGCTTTTAGTGAGGTTGTAAATGTTTTGGCAATAGTCTTTGGCTTGTATCGCCTCTGTCTTAATGATTCAGTCAGGGTTTTGAGGTATCTGTTCCTGTCTTTCGTGACTATTACTGAAGTACTCATTTACTCTACAGTTGTGTGCTAGAAATTATAAACCCTTTTGGTTCAATCTGCAATATGCTACAATAAAGCACGTAATGGACAGGATTCCCTTGTATAATTCAGACAATCCAGGAGGCGCAAAATATGGGGAAATAAGAAACAAAAACAAAAACAGTGCAAATTTAAGTGCAGACGTTGAGACTATGGGCCTCATGCAGTAAGCGTTGATAAGGGAAATATGGCCATGTTATAGCCAAAATTGGGTTTGAGATTCAGTAAGCGCCGATAAGTGCTTCATATCGCCAGGTTTCGGAGCCGATAATTTGGTTATGGCCAGTCGCCTGCCGATAAGCCTGTTTTCGACACTGATCGCCACTTTTTTAAATCGGCTGGATTCAACAACAAAAAACAGCTTATCGGGGCTGATCGGCACTACGAAATTGAGATGTTATGGCCGATTTCTCCCGCCAACTAAAGTTGGCATTTTGGACGGGAGAACGATCGCTAAGGCTGCCGGAACGGCACTTAGAAAAAAAAAATCTTCTGTACATCAATGGAAGTCAATGGAGCGGGGACGTATAACAGTATAGTACTGTTTACGTTTCATTGCTCACAATACAAGGGGGATTTGCATTACAGTGTGGGGGCATTCCCTGCATTGTGTCACAGCTGATGTGTCTTATTTGCATAACATTCGACTTTTACATGTTTTCAGCATTTGCGGGTCACATTACTCATCATGTGATGATGTGGCAAGGGAAAATACTATACTACACTCTTAAAGGAGAACCTCACATCATATCACACATTTTACTCAACTCAGCGACAATTATTTACATGATGTTACACATGTCACACATGTCACACATACACAGTATATTCATCTTCCTTTACATTACACAATGCTTGTAATGTGACACGCATCTTTAAACGTTCATGTACATCTGTCTTCTCATGTTTACATATACTTTTGGGTCCTCCCTATTTTCATGACGTCACTTATTGGACGCTCAATCACATTGCATGTTTACATTGTAACCGTTGCATTACAAGCACTTCAACCTAACTTATACACACATGTACAGTAATTCATCATTGGGACACCTTGTAAACTCATTCTATAGCAACTATCCTCCTTACACAAATGCATGCATATGCACACGACTATTCATTGTTGCCAACATGTCACAATAACATGGATAATTACACATGTTACACAAAACTTTTCCCACGTCAATCTCAGCCTTTTTGTCTCATTACATGACTGACTCTTGCGTTCACAAGTGTTACATGCATTGCACATGCAACTATTTATTTGCAAGCAATCTTTGTACAAAGCTTCACGTCACATCATTGCCAAATATCATCATTCCCTGCAGAATACACACAACAAATACTTAGAACAACAAGTGCACACAGCTTGCCACAGAAGTACTTTATTATGTTAATGTAACACCTTGCATTTTACTATGTCACGTGACATCATCACATACCTATTTAAAGGACGCACATTACCTGCTCATTCACAGCTACTCATTTCAAAATGTTGCGAATGTTTAGGAGACGCAGGAACATTCTTTTCTATGACATGCTTGCTGATCAAGAGAATGATATAGGGCAAGGTAGGGACATACCGAGGGACAGTGACAGTGACGCGGATACGACAGGGACAGGGAGAGGGACAGGCCGAGGGACAGGTAGAGGGACAGGAGATCAGAGGAGAAGACAGAGGAGACAACTTGTGCCTCGTCCGCGTCTGTACAGGGAGAGAACCCTGTTAGATGGGATGAGTGAGGAGGAGATTGTAAGTCGCTATCGTTTGAGTTCAGCAGCAATCTTAGCTCTTTATGAGGAGATAAGGGGGGATTTAGATTTTTTCACAGCCAGAGGTCGTGCAGTCCCTGGGCTTGTTAAAATGCTGTGCTCATTACATTATCTTGCTTCCGCGTCATACCAGACAACTGTGGGCATAGTGGGCGGGGTCTCGCAATCTACATTCTCGCGGGCCTTGACCCAGTTTCTCTATGCACTCAATAGACGCGCTAGGAATTATATTCATTTTCCTACAGAGGCAACAGAGTGGCTGGAAGTCAGGACTGGCTTTTATAATATAGCAGGGATACCATCTGTGCTGGGTGCAATCGATTGCACACATGTTGCTTTGATTGCACCTAGTCAGAGTGAGCATGTGTACCGCAATCGGAAGCACTACCATTCACTCAATGTACAGGTGGTATGTGATGCCACGATGAGGATAATGCATGTGGTACCCAAGTTCCCTGGTTCCAGTCACGATTCCTCTATCCTGAGGAACTCTTCAGTCTTCCATGCGTTCGAAGAGGGACATTTTGAACCTGGTTGGCTGCTGGGTGAGTACATATTTACATGTTCTAACACAAAACACATGTTGATTTAGGAATGTTGGCATTGTACAATTTGATCACTAATGTCAGCTTATGTGTGCTCCATTCATTATAGGTGACTCAGGATACGGAATTAGGCCGTGGCTCTTGACTCCGGTGCTAAACCCTCAAACTGAAGCAGAGGAGAGGTACAATGCAGCCCATATATCTACAAGATCTGTTATAGAGAGGACATTTGGCCTACTCAAGACCAGGTTTAGGTGTCTGGACAGAACTGGTGGGGCTCTTCTATACAAGCCTCAAAAAGTGTCTGATATTATCCTTGCCTGTTGCATTTTGCACAATGTTGCACTCAGGCACAATGTACAGTCAGACCTTGCTGAGGCTTTGGTAGACGAGCATCCCACCCATGTAGCTGCTGAAAATGAACAAACAGCCAGTGGTGGCCAGACACGACAGAATCTCATCAATTCATTTTTTTCTTGTAAGTACAAACTCATATGTTCCTAGTACTACTTTTATAGTTTAATTATGTTATATTAACAATAATGTTTCTTTATATAACCTTCTGTTAGGACACAGATGAATATGGGTTGCACACCTTTCTTTTCTCTGCTGTGTGCACAAAGGGATGTGGCACCGGTATGTTATTGTTGCACAGGTTATATAATCCCTCTTCAATTGTACTTTAGTTGTGTGTATGTGAATACAACTTGGGTAACAAAGCAATAATATTTTAGCATTGTGTTATTCCTTATGCTAAGACAAAACACATATTATGCCCATAATCATTCATGCTTCTAGTATGCTTACATACAATGTTATTGGTGCAGTGTAACATGTACATCCAGATGATGTGTACACCAGGCTGATTTACATTTTGAATGTCATTAAATATACATGGTGTTGCACATTTAACACCAAATACACACTTTGATGTGTTCTTTACGGTACTGAAGATGGCATGTCAATGTTTGCAATTTATATATTGTTCCTTTGCATTATAGGTATATTTGCAGTATGACTGATCATGGTATGTATATTTGCTGACATCTCTCATAAGATGTGGCTACCTCAATCTTCCTATAATTATTGGAACTAAAAACCCAACATATTGGTTTAAACACAAATGTTACATATATGTACTTTCTGTATCATGTATATGCATTTAGCTACTCTTGAGCTTTCATGTGCATTGTATTACAAAATGATTACTCACATTTCATCACATTTTATGTATGTTTCCTTATAATTTCCATTAATGTAATATAGAGGTGGTTGGAGAAAAGGGGATAACTGTACTTATTTGTTTACTTACGGGAGCACATTCATCACTAGCATAGACACACTTTTTAAGACAACTGTTTGTGTCTCTATCAATTGGTGTAGGATCCATGTATAACACCGACAAATGATAACACCAGCTTTATTATGGTAGCTTATATCATCATATTGACTATACTATGTATTGCTAAACGATTAATAAACACAGTAAACTATAGTTAGTTAGGTTAATGAAATATACACAGAAACGTACTTCATAACATGATGGTGATGTCATATTCAGAACATCATGCATTGGAGGGGACCATAACATCTGGCCAGTAACATTATTTGCTACAGTCCCAAACCATTTTATCTACATACCCATGTAACAAGAGATTTTAAAAATAAATGGCTACTTGGTTGTAAGTGTCCTTTACATTGGGAGAAGGAGTGGCTCACTGAGTAAAGACACACACTGGCACTGATAGTTTGAAGCAGGGGAGTCTGGTTCAATTCCCGGTGTGGGCTCCTTGTGACCTTGGCCAAGTCACTTTATCTCCCTGTGCCTCATGCGGCAAAAAAACATTTGTACGTTCCACGGGCCAGGGACCTCAGGCTGAAACATGTGTCTGTAAATCGCTGCGTACAACTAGCAGCCCTATACATGAACATGCTCATATTATTATTATTATTGTTACATAGTTTCGACAGTCATACGTTCCATTACATATTAGAATACACAAATGTGTTAGCAGAGTGGGAATGGTTGTTATATATAAAACACACCATGTCATAAAATGTTAGTAGTCATTAAAGAACACTCAATAAAAATTCATGAGGCACTCTTTTGCAACATCATTATGTTAATTAAGTGCTTATGCAATATAGGCATAAGGGTATCACATTTTTAATTGTTTGTTAATAAGCGCTGCAAGCAATATAAAATTAGTTCCATATGTAGTATAGTAGTCGGTGGCTCCTCCTCACAATCATCTCATATAAAGGTAGACTCTTCTGAAATCATACATTGATCCGATTGTATCTTCCCCGACATCTCTGAAATACAGCAAACACATGATGGTCAAAGATGGCACCTTACTAGATATGCATCCGTGACAACGCGTTACGCAGCTCTATATGATTGTGTAGATACACACGTCAGTCACTTATATGTTAGAAGTAAAACTGTTCATCAGTATGTAATGTTTCTTTAAATTTGTAGCAGGCATAACTATGTATAAGAAGTGAACGTTGCCTGTATACTGAAAGATGTGCGCGCACATCTTTGTGTGCGCACGCACTTCACGCTTGGCTCCACTAACTGTTAGCGCATGCGCAAAACAAAGCGTACGTTGTGCGTTCAATACATGTTGAAAATACCAGTAAACATAACATCTTTATTTCAAATACAATGAAGACGAAACTACATTCGTTCTAAACGAGTACATCTGTATTCTTTTTAAACAGACGTGTTTGAACAGAAAGCACGGCCGATAACACAATGCGCAAATGCAATACGTGTGACGTCATGTTAAGCCAGCGTGAAACGCACGCTAACACTCCTCCCACTCAATTAACATTCGGCTAACGCCCAGGGTACGCCTACAAACACTGAGCCGCACGCATCACACACTGCAGTTACCGTTACTATAACAAAACATGACAGCCAATAGGCTTTGAGGCGCGCACGTCGCTTGGGGGCGGGACTTACATCAGTAATCCTTTTTAAGGACGCCTTGGCCCATGACAAGGGTCCCACGTCATACGTGGTGGACCCGGTTTTCAATGTTGTAGATGTTGCATGATAACAAAACAGGTATGTGTTAGAGTAATGGAAAAATGTTGCTAATATGTTTAAAGGGATAGGAAAGTACGTATATTTATTCCGTCAGCAATGTGTACTACTCTTTCAGGTCCTACTATATTGTATTAGGAAACAATTTGTTTGTGATCGCTACATGTTATGCAGTCTGCAATGTTACGCTGTATCCACGCATTGAAAGTGAAAATGGTGGTTACAAAAAAAAAAAAAATTTCAACGCAGAGTCAACGCATAACGATTGTTATATTTACCATTCTTCTAGAATTAACTCTTCGCCTGGCTGCAACTGGTCGCTCCAGAAATGCAAGGCATTTTCATCCACGCTTAACCCAACCGCTGAATCCAGTATGGCACATATCTCCTCCAGGATGCGCTCATAGGAATCGCCACTGCTTTCTTCAAATAATTGGTCGGGAGGTAGGTTCATTTCTTCGGGTTCCCATTCCAATGCATTTTCAGCTGAAAGGCTTGGTACATAATCATAGTACTTTTGTTCTTGTACAATGTGGGTTTCAGGAATGGAGGCTGCAGATATTGCAGCACGTATCGATTCAAACGGATCAGTAGTAGCGGATACATTGCTATTGCCATTAGGAATAAATATGCCTTTCAAGACAATATAAGTGCCGTCTTTCAGGAGAAATTGTTTTTCCGGGGCAATCTTCCAGAAACCATAGGTGTGTTGTAGCTTATCCTGGTCACGTTCAAAAAAGTCATTAGTTGATAAAGTGAATCTTATTGAGGAATTAAAATTCCGTGCATGCTTACGGTCTTGGTAATAAGGATATTTTGCTCGAATGAAATCATCGATTTGGCGTGTGCTTGCTTTCTGTCCGCGACTGTTCAAGATGGCTTCACAGATCATGTACTTATACCCTAAAAGGGGATTAATATTGTTAACGAATTCATCAGCCATGTCTGAGTAGCACAAAAGCTGTGTGCAGGTCTGTGTTATTTGCTCATCAAAATGAATGTGCTGAATGGCTAACAAACTCCTGTTTTTCCTTGTCAAGGTCAACAAAACTAACTACTTTGACTCCTTATTTCAAACGCCAATTGAATTTGTTTGTCTAATTGGGTTAACAGTTGTGGTTCGTGATATGGGACTGTGGGAGAAACATTTCTCCTTCTTTTATCTCGTTTGTGAAAAACATCCCTAGACTTTGAATGCGTTCACATAGTATTTTTTTGAAAACTAACAAAGGCCACTGTGTGAAAATATTTCTTAGCCAGGCATATCAGTAAAAACACACCTGCAAAAAGAAATGTTTTTTTCCCCGCTTACATTTCTGTGTGTATGTGAAAGTCTGGTTTATGTAATAGTTGTCCCATGGACTGGTGAAAAAAGTGTAAAAGCCCTGAAGGGGTTAAATAAAGCATACGTTTATGTGAGTAGTGCAATTCAAATCTGGCTAAAGCCAGTATCATACTTACCTTTACTATAGAGGTAAACTGGGTGCACAAATTCCCTGGTGTGAATATAATAAAACTTACACATATATCTCTCTGTCAGCCTTACACATTCACCTACCATTCGATGGAGGGTGATCTCCAGACTGACACTGGGGTGTATTATACCTGCACTAATTGGAACATTGGTATGGGCTCAGTAACTGCTGTGTAAAGCATATGAGCCAATAAACCTACCCCTATGTCGTTTCAGAGATACTATATTTAAAATGCCCTATGGGAGTATGCAGCAAGGAAAAAGAATGACCTAATATTAGTGAGAAACTGTGCATAATACCGCGCTCCTCTCAATAGAAGTTTGCTGCAGGTAAAAAGATAGGTCTTACATATAGAAAAACAAAAAGAACGATTCCTGCGCTCATACCAATTAGGCTGCAATTATATGCATGCACCAGAGCTTCAATGTGCTTACTCCAATTGGTCTTTTGTGTGTCCCCTTTTGAGTACCTAGCATGTTGAGTAGTGTTTTGTTGAACCTCTCCTGTACAGCGTCTCCTTCGGGATGATACGGAGTGGTCCTAGACTTCTGGATGTTTAGCAATTTAAGCAGCTCCTTGATAAGCTTGTTCTCAAAGTCTCTGCCCTGGTCAGAATGCATCCAATTCGGGAGGCTGTAGTAGATGAAGCATTTCTCTCACAGCACTTTAGCCACCGTTATCGCCTTTTGATCTTTGGTAGGGAATGCTTGGGCATACCGCGTATAGTGGTCTGTCACTACCAGGACATTGCCAATGCCTCTTGACTCTGGTTCGATGCACAAGAAGACCATGTAGACTAGATCCATCAGGCCAGAGCTTTGAAATGGCCCATTGGGGCTGCACCGGTGGGCAATGTCTTTCTCTGGATACACCTTAGGCATTTCCGGCAATGCCGTTCTATGGACTCCCACATCTTGGACCAGAAGAATCGGTCGCTCACTAATCCAAAAGTCCAATCCACCCCCAGATGTCAATGGTTGTTGTGTAGAGACCACAGGACATGGTACTGAATACTTCTGGGTAGAACCAGCTGTCTCCAGTCAGGGTGATTGTGGTACGGGACGATGCAGTAGAGGTGGCCACGCTCTATTTGGAATTTGTCCTATTCTCACATGATGACCGCGATGGTGTCGGTAGGGGCACAGGTTATACTGGTCCTCCAAAGACTTCGGGATCACTCCCTCTTTGCCAAGCTTGAGAAATGTCTGTTTGAAAAAAGAAGATTTTGTTCCTTGGGTAGTTCATCTCTTCTCATGGGTTTGAGATGGATCGTGCCAAGGTATCGGCAGTACTGGATTGGCCTGTACTGATAGGCCTCAAACCAACTCAAAGATTTCTTGGGTTCTCCAACTACTACCAACGTTTTATCAGGAACTTCTCCAAGGTGGTTCAACCCATTACGGCTCTTACTAAGAAAGGGTGAACCCTAAGATATGGCCCTCTGAGGCTCTTCTAGTTTTCGAGAAGCTCAAGTCCGCCTTTATGTCCGCACCTGTGCTGATCCATCCAGATCCTACGAAACCCTTTATGCTTGAAGTAGACGCATCTGATCTTGCAGCCGGAGCCGTCCTTTCTCAAAGAAAGGATTTTCAGGGGAAACTCCACCTCTGTGCCTTCTTTTCCAAAAAAATTCTGCCGCAGAAAGAAATTATGATATTGGAAATCGGGAACTTCTGACCATGAAAATGGCTCTAGAAGAATGGAGACATTTGCTTGAGGGGTCAACTTCTCCGATCACAATCCTTACAGATCACAAGAACCTTGAATACATTGAAGGAGCAAAGAGACTCGGGACGGGTGAAGCAAGGTGTGCTCTCTTCTTCACTCAGTTCAACTTTGTGATCTCTTATCGTCCTGGATCCAAGAATGTCAAGGCATATGCGCTATCCAGGCAATTTGCTCCTGATGTTCCTGAGGAGATTGGGCAGGGACCCATCATTCCATCTTCACAGATTATCTCAGCCGTATCATCTTCACTTCTGCAACAGATTTTACAGGCTCAGGCAGAGAATCCCAGGCCAACATCCACTTGTTCGTCTAAACTATTTGTCTCTCTCCAATTTCGTAGTGAAGTGTTGCAATTAGGTCATAACTCCAAGACGACTGGTCACCCGGGAGTTAGGAAGACATGTGATTTCCTGAAACGGATATTTTGGTGGCTATAGATCCGCAAAGACGTAAAAGAGTTTTTGGCAGCCTGCGTTATACAGTATGTACCCAGACAAAGGTGTCGTGGACATTACCCTGTGGATTGATCCAGCCCTTGCCAGTCCACACCTGCCTGTGGACCCACCTTTCCATGGATTTTATTGTGGAGCTACCACCCTCCAGGGGTATGACTACCATACTGGTAGTATTTGATCGCTTCACACGCCAAGCCCACTTTGTTGCCCTTAAGAAACTACTCACAGCTTCATAACTATCTGAAATCTTTATTAAAGAGATATTTCGTCTTCATTGAGTCCCAACGGATATTGTCTCGGACCGCGGATCCCAATTAGTCTCAAGATTTTGGAAGGCCTTTTGTCAAAGAATGGGCATCTCCCTCCATTTTATTCTTTGTACCATCCCCAGTACAACGGACTCAGAGAAAGGGCCAATCAGTCCTTAGAACAATTCCTGCAATGTTTTATATCTGAACTACAGGACGACTGTGTTGAACTGCTCCTGTGGGCCGAGTTTTCCCGCAACTCTATGAAGCACGATTCCACACTGGAATCTCCATTCTATTGTGCCTACGGGTATCATCCTGCTCCCCTTCCTTCTTCCAGTCCTCTTTCCGGAGTAAGAAACAACAAAAGGGGTAGGGAGTGATCACAGGACCATACTAATTGAATAAAGTGATTGGGTATAAAGAAACAACAAAAGGGATAGGGAGTGATCACAGGACCATACTAATTGAATAAAGTGATTGGGTAAATTTATTAAAAGTTAATCTTTACACTCTGTTGGTGTGCATTTAAGTGAATTCTTTAAGGGGGCACATCCATTTTGTGTTTCCCCTTCTCCCTTTTTCTGATTCTCTTTCCGGAGTCCCTGCAGTGGATTATAAGATCCAAGAACTGCAATCACTCTGGAAGTAGATCCAGACCAATCTGACCAAAGCTGCCATCCAGCAAAAAACCCAGGTGGATAAACGTCGATGGCCACCTCCCCCGTTTCAAGTGGGAGATCAAGTTTGGTTGTTTACAAAATATATCCGACTGAAACTACCCTCCTCCAAACTCGGGTCCAAGTTTATTGGACCTTATAAAATTTTGAAACAGGTCAACCCAGTGGCATTCAAACTGGAACTTCCAGATAACTTAAGGATACCTCCAGTATTCCACATCTCCCTTATCAAACCGTTCGTCCAGAACGCTTTCTCTCCTCCTATTCTCCCTCCTTCTAGACCATTTCTGGTGGATGGCCAGGAGGAATTTGAAGTACGCCAGATACTGGATTCCCGCAGATCCCGGGGTGGGCTACAATACTTGGTGCATTGGAAGGGTTATGGGCTCGAAGAGAATTCATGGATCAAATCCGAGGATATCCATGCCCCCAGACTGCTCCGGGTATTTTATCTGAGTTTCTCTGCCAAACTGGCATACATCGCCCGGAAGTCTCTCCTAGAGAGGGGGGTACTGTAAGGATTCTGCTCGATCCGTGCCGGATTTTCACTACGGTCCACATTTTCTGTCTCTCCTGCCCTTTCTGCTCACTGTGGCCATTTTGTGTACTGGCAGTCTGCTTTATAAGGCTGCAGTTCCTGGTTGGAGTCACCGAGCAAAGTTCTGTTTGCTGCAGCTCAATTTGATCTTCACTGCCACGCATTACCCTTTCGCCTATTTAGAATCCCTGTTGCTGTCCCCAGACCGTGACCCCGACGTCGCTGCCTTCCACCTGCCTTGACCTTTTGCCTGCTGCCTGGACTCTGCACCTCTTCCGCCTGCCCTGACCCCTGTCTGCTTACCAACTATGAATACTCTTACAGGACTCTGTCCCAGGACTCTGGTTGGTTATTCTGCATTCTTACCTCAGCCCTGCGGGTCCGCTTCCTGATTCGAGATGAGAACCGTCACAAATATTGGCAATCAGATTTCTCCCTGGATCAACATCCTTCCCATGTTTACTTATTTGGTATATCCCTGTAAACCTTTCCTTTCTAAAAAGATGTCCAACCTTTTTTTCTGTTGTTTCTATTGTATCTGCCATCACAGTCTCCATGGGTAATGAACCACAATGTAACTGCCCTTACTGTAAAGAACCCTTTTCTTTTAATGGTGGTGTGAAGGGATTCAATATCCAAGCTAGCTGCAAAGACATTTGATGTAATAGAACTAATAATACCTTCTAATCTTTTAAGAGTATCTTTTGTCTCTGTTGCAAAAGAGGGAAGTATATAAATAAAAGGTTGTAATATTGTGTCTATGTATTCACTGATAGTTTAATTGAGACAATTAATCTCAGATACAATACTATCAGCCTGCCCGGGGGACATTGCGAGTTCTTATTAATCGTACTGTTAAAAGTAGTGATCACCGTCATAAAGTTAAATTCATTTTTAACAATTAGATGTTGGTCCAAACCATGTTTGAGTAAAGTCTTTCATTCTTATTTGAAATTAGGGGTTGGGTCACAAAATAACAGCTTATAGCAATATTTATCTGTAAGTAATCATACATTTTCTTTCATATAATTTTCCGTTTTTAATTTTCTTTATTTCTAGATTATTTAGTAACTTTTTTATGTTTTTTTTCTCCACTTCATTAAGGTTAATTTTGGTCTTCTTTCTTGTCACAGAAAACGCTTCTAGATCATTGGTTACCAATTCAACAGATGAGTAAATTTTTGATCACGTTACCAGAGGAGGTATGAATTTACTCTTGGGTTTGAGAGTTATTTATTTATTTATTTATTTATAAAATATTTTACCAGTTAAATAAATGAACAGGGTATACATTATGTACAATACATTGCATGCACAGTTAGACAAGATGTATATTATAGGCTTATGTAACAGTTACAGACCAGATTAAAATGTGAGACAGCCTTAGTTTTGAAAGAACTTAATTAAACTGGTGGTGGATGTGAGAGTTCCAGTTTTGGGGTGCACGGTAAGAAAAGGAGGAGCGGCCGGAATACTTTGTTGAGCCTTGGGACAATGAACAGTCTTTTGGAGTCAGATCTCAGATGATAAGTGCTGCATGTGGTAGGGTTGAGGAGCTTGTTCAAATAGATGGGTAGCTTGTCCAGAAAGTATTTGAAGGCAAGACAGGAAAGGTGAACTTTGCACCTAGTCTCAAGTGATGACCAATCTAGTTCTTTGAGCATTTCGCAGTGATGTGTGTTGTAGTTGCATTGGAGACCAAAACGACAAATTGAATTGTAGAGGGTGTCAAGTTTGCTAAGGTGGGTTTGGGGTGCCGAGCCATATACTATGTCTCCATAGTCTATAATTGGCCTTAGCATCTATTGTGCGATACGCTTTCTGACCAACAGGCTTAGGGAGGATTTGTTCCTGTAAAGTACACCTAGTTTAGGATAAGGTTTTGGTTGTCAGGGTATCAATGTGCATTCCAAATGTTAAGTGGGAATCAAAACATATGCCCAAGTATTTAAAACTAGTAACAGGAGTTAGGGTGATGATAGCGTTGGTTCTGATCCGGAGCTCAGTCACTGGAAGTTTTAAAAATGTAGTCTTGGTCCCAAACACCAGAAGTTGTAAATGGAGCTTGTCTAAATATCTCTGCTCCATCACTAAGTATCCATGTATCCAGATTTATTTACAGTGGATCATCTTATTTTGCCTAAAAAGGCATTCTTACTTTTTCAATTTAACACAAGTATGTAAAATGCAGGAACCACCATGTGGTAACTTTCTCATCAACTAAGATTTAACGTACTCTAAACGTTTCAATTCTGAGCTGAATTCTTTTGCTCACTACTTTATTCAGCAAAAACTGTCCAAAGCGCACAAAATGTGTAAAGGGATAGTGTGAATAAAAACAATATAAACACTTAGTAATAGGTCTAGACTGACCCAACGTGATACGTGGTATAAACTACAAAAAAAATCCGATGTGCAAAATATGGCCCAACAAACATGTAGTGAATCACAGTGTACAAAACAGTAAATGTCTCATGTGATGAACTAATATGGTAACAATAATACAAATTTCTCTATGGGAATCAGAGTTTCTCCTGCTGTTTCATGAAGGGATATCAGGCATCACCATCACCGTACAAGAGAAAAACAAGAAGAAAGAAAGCGCAGGACCTCTCATAGCGTAGTATTTGGTAAAAATATATTGGTAAAAAGATGGTAAGATATGCACATACACAATTAGAATATAAATGAGCATTGAGGTATAATAATCAGAAATCCAGGTGGCGGGATATGCTCTCCAATTCTAATAAGGTATGCCTGGGGCTCGCAGTGGATATCCTCCCAGATTGCACCGGCACGTGTCTCCGCAACTCGATGTCCCCAAGATGGAGAGATTCACTCTGATAGAAGCTCACTCTCCAGCCGCCGGCTCACTCGCTGGTATGCGCCAGCTGTTATCGGCATCCTCATCCGCTCATCACTGCAGCGGTCAGGGTTGTCTGCCCAGGAGAAGGAAATCCCCACCAGCTGGTAGTCTCTCCGATGTCACTCTCACTGGGTACATCAGCGTTCTCAGCTGCTCAGTGTCGGGCATCAAGATTTTTCACTCGAGCACAGGGGGAGACACCACAGTTTAGACGTGTCTTGTATCGCACACCTGATGGTATCAATGTCCTTGCAGGAATCAGAAGTTTATGCCAGGCATTACCTCACAAATTGGATCTCAGTGAGCAAAACGTGACTATAGTAATGTATAATGTAGCACTGTAGATTGGTTCTCTATCATAAAGTGTAAACATAAACAGTTAAAAAGACAATACCACAAAATCAATCAATATTTATACATAAACTTAAAAACACATGAAAAACATAAAATGTAGCTCAACTTGAGAAACTGTGCATAAAATTGCACAGAATTTAGTATATGATTAATATCATGTAAACAAGACCCTCTTGTCATTGACTTTCTAGACCTCCGTTTAGAAACACTCCCTGATAATACAGTTAATAAACGCACATTCTTCATAAAGGGGGATATGAATAGTTTCGTATCACCCTGTTTTTGTTTTTTTCTTTCTCTTTAGCACCCTGAGACAGAGCGGCCTGTAGGTGTGGTCAGTTAAGAGTCCACACATGCATTTTAGGGTGAACCAAAAAATTGAGTGGTTTATTTCGCCACAAAACAGCAAAACATTGGGCACACTGTCCCTTTAAGGCAAAACAAAGCATAATAAGAAAGCCTACTCCACTGTGGAGACTAAATAAGCAGTATGGGCCCTAACTATCTGACTGGCTGGATAGGCCAGTTTCCAGTCCAAAACACATCATACTATCAGGGAACAATGTATATGAAACAAAACTGAGAAATTGCATCCATTATATTAGTGATTCCAGGGGTTTACCCCACCCAAAAAATGTAATGGTAGATCCCAGAAAGTATAGTTGGTTCCTGAGCCCGTGCGGGACTGCACACTTAGTAACACCCCAAACTTCACCTTTCTCATGTCTCGACTGCGCCCACAGAGGAGAACTCGCCAGGTTAGCGATGGCTGATGTTAGAACTCATCAGCCATCTGGTTAGAACTCTAGCTGATGTTTCTCAGGGTTAGGACCTAGTTGTCGCTCTTGGTTTCCAAGGGTTAGGACCTGGCTGCTCCTCTCTGTTTTCCAGGTTTTCTTCCTGGTTGTATCCTATTTAAGGTAGAAGTTACTTCTCTTCCTGGCCTGTGCTACTAGGGTATCCTGCTTGTCCTTTTGGATGCTCTTACTTTGCTTTGATACCTACCTTACCAGGACAATCACTCCTAACTTGACACACTCATTACTTGAACCCTTTTCTGCTACAGGACTTTACTTTTTGCAGAATCCTGTCTCTCACTGGATCCTTCTTGTTGCTGTACCCTTCCTTGCTCCTGGAACCTCCCTTTGTTCCTGAAACTTATCCTCAGATCCTGTATCTCGTATATATCCGAGGGTCCGTCCCTCTTACATCTATCCTCACCCTGGGAGATGGTCTCCACCTCCTTGTGTATATCTTTTAGGGGTGAGACCTTGCCTTTGGTCGGCTATGTGGAATTTCCTTCAGCTCCTGTGTGTCTTGCTCTGTCCGTCTGTCGTAACCTTAGCTGTCAATCATAAAAGGAGCTTCCAAAGTCGCTCCCCTCAATGCTTTGCATTCACAGTGGTATATGTATTGTGGGGCGTGACTTTAGAATCTCCCGCAGTGATTGACAGCTATAACACCCATGCTGTCGGCAGTTTGAGGCCTTATTAACCTTGTGTTCCCCCCACAAACCCAGGGCCATATTCTGCTTGGGATCAGTAAAACTGTTTTATTTGGCAATAGTCTGATGAGTAGAGAATACGATTTATTCATTAGGGGGTTACAAAACAAATATTTTGTAGCAGGGGGTACACAATGTTAAAAAAAATTTGGGGACCACAGCATTAGATGATAATTATGTGATAAAAACTTTTACGTTAATAAGCGCATATGATTCACTGTGATCTATCTCTCTCATCTGCAACACCTGGATGGCATCACACATTCACAAATATCACTCTGCGTATGGCTGAGAAGTGCTTATGTTACTTATGTTAAATATTCAAATCATCTTTTGCAGATATCAAATCTTAACCTGGAAAAACTAAATCAAAATAACATGAAAACGAAAAGCAAAATCAAGGTTCTACAATACTTCTTTATCCTCTTCAATGTTGTGTTCTTGGTAAGAATGTGCATGTTTTTGCTTTACTTCTTTTTGTGGTGCCAATTTAAAAAAAAAATGATTGCTAGATTATATAAACCCCATTAAGATGAATTGTGAAACACAATGAATATACTAATTAAATGACATGCTTTTCTCGGGTAACAGTATCTCCGGGATTCACTGAATGCTGTTGCGGGGTATCACGCTGCAAAGCCGCATTTACTACCATTGACTTGAATCGCAGTTAACACAGGATCAGTGTGCAATAGCGATACCCTGCATCGAAGCTTAGTGAATCTTCCCCTTATTGATTCCCTGTGAGTTTTTATTATCCATCCCTATAGCCTCCAGTCGTTATTACTTTCATTGGGCTCTAACAGAATAAGTCCTGCTAGGGACAGGCACTGGAAGGGTTAAGTCCTCTTGAAGGCCTAGTGTGCTATTGCAGCCTTGGATACACTTACTGGATCCTACACTTACTGGATCCAGGGGTGGGCCTAGCAACAACCTGAGGGTGTCATCCTGGGGAGGATACTGGCTTGGTGACGTCATTAATGTGATGCCTGTTAGTATCAGACCTGCCCTGTTATGGGGCAGGGTTACAAGCCCATCCCCCAGGGTATATACTGGCACTCTCCCAGAAGTCAGTGTGCTCTTCCCTCCACCTGTGGAGTGGGCAACAGCTACCCTGTATCCAAGTAGGAGATACAAGAGGAACACCAGCAGGGAGACTAGATGGGCCTCAAATCTTAAGGTGACCTTCAAGGGAATGTGGATTTGCTGTGATTTTCTGGGATCATGCAATAAACATAAATTGAACAATCTATAAGTGTGGCTTACTGTCTGGAGAAGAGGAAGTGTCAGCATGGACCATCCTGCCATCTTAGGATCCTTGACTGGAGGCACTAATATGTGAGAATAAAGATCCCTGAAAGCCTGTCCTGATTCTCCCCACACCACCACAGAGCAACTCAGAGCCTCCTGGATTACCAACAGGTATGCACTGCAGCAAGAATACACAGGTAGCGGCCCAAATCTCACATAGCATGGGGGTAAAGGTGCTACACCCATATTGGGAAATTTCATAATAACAAAATTCACTGCATAAATAATGAGAAACTTTTTTTTTCCTGTCTTTTTTTCAGATTTTGGGACTTTTACTTATGGGATGTGGCCTTTGGATGTTGCTTGACCAGAAAAACATTACCAAACTCCTGGGTGAGATAATTTCTCTGAAATTCATAGATGAGGGTTTTTGCAAAGAGGTTTTTAAGTTGTATTGTTAAAACAAAACAAAACACAACATTGATTTACAGTTTTCTTTTAAAATGTGATCTATTTTTATTAACAACTTTTATTGTTTAAAGCATAGATTATTGAGTTTCATACTTTTCATTGTACCAATATACATGTCTTGTAATTTCCCACCATTAAGAATGAAGATACACCATTGTCATGGGGATCTATTTGTCAATATACACTCTTTTTTAATTGTTTTCATTTTTTATTATTACTTCTAATACTAATACAATTATAGATGCACAAACCATTGACAGTTCACTTTACAATCTACAGTATATAGAAAAAAACATCTGCTTAAATTGGAAAGTACATGGATTTAGGGCTACGGGCCATACTTATTGTTATTACACAAGATGATACATTTCTACAAAACACCTTGCAGTTCATTCACCAGAATGAGCCTACTGAATTGCAGTAAATATGGCCCTGTATGCCTACTTTTCTTAATACTTTGGGGAAAGACGAAAAAGCATGAGGCTGAATAAGTTGATGGCCTCAAAAATATTATTCTCTGCTGCTTCTTCATTCTTAACATTGGTATAGTTTCCCTTATCCAGAATAGGCCAATCTAGAACTAAATTCCTATACAATTTAGGACAATGTTTGGTTGAATATGAAAGGACAGTCCGTCCTCGGACAAAAGTGAACCAAAGACAATGCCCCAAACTGTTTTTTTTTCTCCCTAATGTTACCTGCACCAGCTGTGTCCTATGGAGACGATTCTTGGTACTTAAATATGTCACATTTATTGTGTTGATTCCTGATGTGGTGACAAAAAAGAGTGGTAACCCGCTCTGCCGAATAAATGTATGTGGAGGGGGTGCACAAAGGTTAACGCAAACACATGGACAAACACATTTGGAGGTTATTGTAAAAGATACAGGGAACCCTGGAAACCCCCTAAAGTGTGCTCTCCTGTTTAATTTGTACTATTAGAAGTAGACTAAAAAAGACTGGTCCTTGAGGCTAGTTAAATCATATGTTTAGAAGATAAATATAAAACCCCTTTGTTTGGTAAGCAGTGGAGAATATTATTGAACCTTAAAATACTTTATTAATCTTAAATGTTAAAAAATGTGGGGTACGTTGGCACACAATAAAAGACACTGGACATACTACATTGTAAATATTCAGTGAAAAAAAGCCTTATATGGTCACCGAGGTCTCTGTTGTAGGCACAGGATCCACTTGTGAGGTAAGTGCATTATTACTTCAGCACAGAGTGATGTTTGATTTCATGCTTGTTGATACAGAGTTTAAATATCGTTGTTCACGTGAATTACCAGATTAATCTGGTTTTACAGCAATCTCCCAATCGGTGTTAGCATCTCTGTATTAAAAAGTACTGTATAATCTACTCGATCCTTACTTAAATATTCTGTGGGTTAAATACTGAGGGAGCACTGGTGTACACTCCTGCAGTGAGTATGCACTTAGCTCACAATGGAGTGTATGTATTTGCACCCCCCCCCAAACGTTTATCATTGCACACAATTTTGTAAATGTTTGAGCGTCAGAATGCGCTACCTTAGGTTAGTTGGATTACTCATATACAGGGATAGTAGTAGGCAATCCTTCTACCTTGGTGTCAAAGGTAGATTATAAATACAGAGAGAGCACTGACATTCACTCCTGCAGCGAGTGTACAATACACGCGCACCGGAGTGTGTACCCGATTACTATGCACCCCCTGTTGTTTATCTGAGCACTCCACTGACCGACGTTGAGCTCTGCACAATTCTGTCTATAATTTGTAAGACTGTTTCACATAATGATAGTGGTATGCGCTTCACTAAGTCATATAAGGCTGCGGCCAGGCAGGGAGTGGGCGCGCTGGCACTCATGCGCGGTGACGTCACGCTCCCTGCTCGGCTGGGAGATTTGTGGCCTGCTAGGTGCACGCAGAGGGGGGCGATTCGGAGGGCGCGGCCATAACATCACGGAGATGGTTCGCCCTCATTGGGCGAACCGCTCACGTGACGCGCGAGCTAGAGACAGATTCAAATTTGCTTGCTTCTGCAAGCAGGTAAGCGGCGCGCATGCTTCTGCAGTTAGTATGCAATTAACTTATCACGGAGTGTGTATGTTTTCACCATGCCCCCCCAAACTGTTTATCTTAGCACTCTATTTTATAGATGTTTGAGCGTCAGGATGCAGTACCATTAGTAAGTTGGATTGCTCTCAAACGATGATAATAGTTACTGCATATTTTATCAATTGCCTTATAGTAACCACCCTGAAGTTCAGAGAACATTGCTTTGAGTAACTTGGTGATTGTGGCCCAGATCCACAAATCTAAGTTTACATTGTGTTAAGCCTTACCACATATGCTCAAAGTACAATAATGCACAGTAACTTTTAGTTATGGATTGCTTTAACTGTAATGGCTATTAGTTATAATTAGATGCAGAAACCCTAACATCACATATCCACTAAAGTATGTTAAAATATTATGTGGGTTAAACAATACCTACATTTGACATTACTTCTATCCAGACTCTGAAAAATGACTTTTTGGGAAGGGGAGAGAGAGACAGAGAGGTAGAAAAATCCCAAATCAAGGGTCGCATGGGAGTAGGGTTAAGACATAGTTAACATTGACTGTTTTGGGTAATGTCACTTTATGAGCCTGGTACGTGGAACAACCATATATAGTCTTACCATGTTCATTACACTTTCACCAGGGCATAAGGATGTCTACTTTGAAATATTGGTTTACACTGGATTTTGGTGGTTTGCCTTTACAAAGAACCAACTCTGCTTTTTTTTTTATTTTTTAGTTTCAGCGGATGCAATAAATTCATTGGCATCAGGCATAGCCTATTCTTTACTCAGTGCAGGAGCCATTGTCGTTCTTCTTTGTTTTTTGGGATCCGTTGGCGCCCTACAGCAAGTAAGGTGTTTGCTTAAATTGGTGAGTACTTACAAATCAATAATCTGTGATTAAAAACATAGAGTAGATTTAATAATAGGTGTTTGTTCAGCAGTTTAAGTGAAATAAAACATTAGTAACCTTGTACCCAATTAAAAAAATTCGAAATTTCTTACCATTTTGAGATAACACTTAGGGGTAGGACCATATTTATGAAATTTCAGATATACTGAACTAAAAGGCTATTGGTACTCTTGATCTGTAGATAACAACGTTAGTACTATACTGACTAATAACATCACCTTTTGAGCACTGTGTACGTTTTGGAGGGTTAAAACCCCCAAAAGAACATAGTATTTTTATTCAATTAGATAATTAAGCAAATAAATGAAATGCCATGCATTTGACTAAAATAGATAAGCATGTTCCTCCGACCAGAACATATCTATGGATGAATTCCAATATATTATTGAAAACCAGAGACAGAACATGAAACACAGGCAGAGCTTAGTGCACATCCAGTGAAACCTATACACGGTACAGTGCCTAAATATATATGTATAGATATCTATTAAATAAATGGGCTTTTAGTTTAACATTTTGGCCAAAGTGTTGTAAGCCCCTGAGCCACTACACGGCAGACCACATCTCAAGGGTCCCTAACACTAATATAAATTCTTAATAACCTGTGCATTACCAGGAAGAATGATTTATAATAAATCTGTCAAAATTAGTTGCATAGTTCTAAATCGGAATGAAGCTTTTATTAACCTGTACATTACCAGGAAAAGCACTTTGTATTAGATTTGTCACAATCATACTGCAAGCAGGCAAGTTCCCCTGAGAGTGGGAGATGCTATGGAGTGAGCTTTTAACCATTTAAATGTGGGAGGGGGTGAGCTTCAACAAGATAGGAAGAGCCACCTTCCAATCAGCTAAGTCCAGCTGAACAAGATTTGTAAAACATACAGGACACCTGCAAGCTCATATTAAACCCCCAAAATAACCACAACCTATATATGTGTAGCCAGGTCCCCTTTGGCTCCCCGGTTCACCATTGAGAAGGCAGAGAGGCAGGAAGGCCCTCTAGAGGTTATGCAGGCGCAGTTAAGCATAGCGGCGGCCATTACAGCTTTGCACTGGCGTAGTAAAGAGAGCGCACGCGGCCACAATGCTAAAGAGGTCCTGAGTGGACTACAATTCCCAGCAGCCTCTGGGGACTGCCCTTTCACCCACATCACGTGCAGCCAGCCAGCAAATAAGGTTTGCAGCTTCTCCTGTGGGAGAAGGATACAATGTTGCGGGGACCACGCTAGTCAGTTGGAGCTGGGAGCAGGAAGGTGGAGGAAGTGTGTAAGGAGCAAGGCTCTTACACTAGGCCAGGTTACCCCCAGGTAGGTCCCACTCCCCACTAGGTTAGTGGGTAAGTTCATAGGGAAGGCCCCTTAGGTAGGGACCCTGCCCTTAGGTGAGTGTAAGTCTTGTCAGTGACACAGCTGCAGTGCTGTGTGCTCTGACAAAAAGAGACAGTGTGGCTTTAAGTGCAGCCACAGCAGTTAGCTTTGTTTGTGTCAGTGAAAGGCCCCTCATAGGAAGAAGGGGGGTTGCTTTCCAAGTTATACAGTGTGTGTAATATCACCAGTGTCAGTTGCACGTGGTGAGCTGCCAGAGTCTGGGATCAGACAGAATCTACAGCAAGAGATATTCTGCATGCAGGGGCAAGGATAGAGGTATACCCCCAGGGCCCAGTTAGTCCCCTGAGACACTAGAGGAATACTGTATGTGATAGGGACTGCCTTAAGACAGGGACTCCTTCACCATACTCAGAGAGGAAGAGGAATGCTGCAGGACAGTGCCTGAATGCCCGTGCAGCCTGAGTGCAGAAAGAGTATCTGACTCCATAGCAGAGACTGTGGTAAAGTATCATTCCGGCTGGAGATCCCTCCCCTGTGGAGGCAGCGTGTGCATCCATTCCTGCAGAGAACAGCACGGCGTGGGATCACTGTGCGGTGTTGCTGAGTTCCAAGGATTTTCCTGATCAGGACTGATCAGGGAGGTAGTATATATTAAGTGCACCACACAGGGAAGCGCTATTCCTCACACTCACACTTTCTTTATTGTTGTGGACACTCAAGGGACTGAGGGGGATGTGATGATGGACATGTGGGTGAGGGGACAGTATGCATTCAGGGTGATGCAATGTTATTCATATGATGTATTGATGTTATGCAAAGATAGTTTCATTGAAGTTACAGTTCATGCTCAGTAAATACTGTTTATTCACACGGTGTGTATTTACTGTATGGTTGTTCTGGTGAGGGCACACTCCCACCACGTTGGGATCCCTCCTCAATGGAGGCACTGCACCGAGTGTAAGTATATACCCCAGGTTCCCCGTGGTGGAAGCTCAGCTCTCCTGGTTGCCAAACAGGTACCGCACCACACTGATAAGTAGTCAGATACACCTACCCACCTCAATCTCACTTAGGGTGGGGGTAAGAGGGCTACATAAGTGTAACCCTTATTCCCCCCCCCTGACTCATCTGTGGTGTCTAGGGTGCGAGAGGGAAGATTACATGCGTAGTGGTGATGCATACCTGCGTGGAACAGGAGGGCCTGAGCTTCCCGCGTTGTTATTGGGGAGACAGGACCAGGCTTCTGGGGTGGTAGCCTCCATGCTTTTAGTGGTGCAGCGCCTCCATCTTCTATACTCCCAGGAATATGGGATAGGACCCGTACAGAGGAACCTCCCTGATCCAGGGGTTGAATGCTCCAAACTCACAACACAGTCTTTGTATAAAAGTATAGTCTCTTTATTGGTCAGATCAGCGACTCCAAATGTAGTGGCGACCAGCAGCCACAACAACAACAGCAAAGCCCCGTTATTCACTCTCCTCCTCTCCTTTCCTCCAAGTCTCTCCTCCGACAGGATGGTCTGGGCTGGGGCGTCAATACCCCGCAGCCCACCTCAGAGGTTAGCCTCTGGGTAGAGACTGGATTCTCCCCATCACCCCCAGCAGCCGGTTGAGGGGCATTGGTCCACCGGGTCTATTGTGCTATCAGCTTTACTCAAAGTGGCTGAGTCTCTTTGCTCCTCTCTTTGCTCCTGCATGGCGGCACAGGTGAGACCGCACTGTCTCCGCCAACTTCTCGGGCAGCCAGGACTCGAACTCGCCCAGTACTAACAGAACTGTCGCTAATAGGAGCGGCTGCTAAATATAGGGTCAGCCCCACCCCTAATGATGTCAGCAGAGCCTCCCCTCTGTCTCGTGCCTGCAGCAGAGACAGGGGCCTGCGTCTACCACTCAGGGCAGGGCTATGAAGGGGGAAAACCCATGATAACTACTGGTGCCTGCCCTTAACAGGACTTACCACAGTAGGAGGAAGATAGGTACAGCCCGTGCTGTTTACAGGGGGCTACATAAGCATATAGGTGTCACAGAGGAGTGCTACTGAGCATGGCAATATATATTTAAAACCAGAGACAGAACATGAAACACAGACAGAGCTCAGTGCACATCCAGTGAAACCTATACACTGTACAGTGCCTAAATATACATGTATAGATATCTATTAAATACAGTAAAATGGTCTTTTAGTTTAACATTTTGGCCAAAGTGTTGTAAGCCACTGAGCCACTACACGGCAGACCACATCTCAAGGGTCCCTAACACTAATATAAAAAACTAAAGGACCATTTTATTTAATAGGTATCTATACATATATATGTAAGCACTGTACCATGTATAGGTTTCACTGGATGTGCACTGAGCTCTGTCTGTGTTTCATGTTCTGTCTCTGGTTTTAAATATATATCACCATGCTCAGTAGCACTCCTCGGTTACACCTATATGCTTATATATATGTTGTGGTTATTTTGGGGGTTTAATATGAGCTTGCAGATGTCCTGTATGTTTTACAATGTATTATTGAGCAAGGTATTGCATGCAGCTGTGGCATGTAAGCGGTTTTTGTGCACCAGCTTTTCCAAGTTTTGCAATTAGGAGACTTTGATAAGTAGCCCTTATAAACTGTCTATTTGTATAGTATACCAGTGCATGCTTAAACTTCATATTACTCATGCATTGCATAATAGGCATATATTTACAAAGTCTCCCTGCAGCAAAATTGGAATACACAACTGCACCAGATTTATATTTTTTAAAAATCCTGCACACAGCAATGGGATTTTTTGGGGCTGATAAATTTGATGCAAGTTTTTGCACCAATTTCCCCAGTTTTTCAGTCAAGAGACTTTCATACATAACCCCAAAATGTCCAGTATAACACATATTTGCACAATATTCCTTCTGTAACAGTCATGTATAATTTATTTTGATGATATTCTTCCACTACAAACCAATATATTTTTTATTTAAATAGTGAATGAATGAATGAAAACGGCATTTAATCATACCCAACGGCATTTATTTACCCAAATGAACAATTATTTTTTTTTTTTAAAAGTATACTTTACTTCATATTTCTCTCTAAAATATTATTTATTTTCATTGATTGACAGCATCACTTCTGCTGATCGGCCATGCACTCCTACATGGTTAAAGTGCTACTTCCTTGCCCATGGGCCATTTTCATTGGTTTCCTGGGCCAAGCAGTAGGTTGAGCAGCACTGGTCTGTCCCAAGTATTTTTTAATATCCTTTCTGTATTAACCCCTCTGGCATCTCTGAAATAGAAGTAAAACGAACGAGGCCTATGTAATTGAAACAACAGGCCTTTTTTCAGCCAGGGACCCAGGAGGTGCTCCAGGGCTGATTCGCACAATTTTTAGCTCCACGGACGCCCTAGTTCCCAAAATACATACAGATTTTGTTGCCAGTTTTCTCCCTCTTAGGAACATCAGAATGATATTCTCTCTCTCTCTCTTATACTTTTTTTTAATTATGTGGTTCTTAAAAGGTAGAAAACCTTTTTTAAGTGATACAATTCATGTACAGACACTCTTCAGACTATACTGAATCTAGCCCAATGTATTAATTTGTTTCTATTTTCTTTGCAGTATTCGGGATTCTTAATTTTGGTTTTTACAGCAGCAGTTATAATTGAAATGCTACTGCTACTGTTTTTTCACCAAGAACTGGTAGGTCAATCATTTTACCTATTTATCCTAGAAAATGGCATTTTGACATAGGAATTACAAAATATCTTGTCACAATATCTACGAAAGAGGGATTGAATTTTACTTAACTCATTATACAAACGTTATTCATAAGTACTATCTTGTTAGTAGGTTAAATATATAATTTGTAATAAAAAGAGAAGTTCAAAGTTCAAGTATCTGTACTGTATTGGTCCTGGAGAAATGTAGATTTGTTGCACTCTATATTCAAGCTTTAATACTTACAGTAATATAATAGTACTTATGTATAATGTTTGTAAAGCTACTTCAGTCAAATCTATAAATGTACTTATGATAACCAACCTTCCACTCTGAAATCTTCTTGTTTTACGCCTCTTTATTTATTTTATCCAGCTTTCATTCCACCAGATGCTAAACATTTGTCACTCCTACTAAAGCCAATGGGGCTTTCCGTGTAATAGCGCTGGATCAGCGCTTTTTCGCACTGTACACAATAAAGTCCAAAAATTTGAACCACTAGATTAATCCCCACAGATGTAGCAAAATTTACTGTCCTTGTGGTTGCGGAGAAAAATGGGGTGACCTACGGCACAAACGTGACCCCTCTGCGGCCCCAATGAAAGTTAGTCTTGCGGCCCGAAAGGATTAATGCTGCAGGCATTCTGTACTTGTGAATTGGAACCCACAGCATTAATCTTTCGCTTGATGGGCCATCCTTCAGGAAAAAAAAAACAATACTCACCTTTTAGAAGATTTGTGCAGCTGTGTCCAGTCCCTGTCTGTAGCCGCCTCTAAGAGATGCAGGCTATATTCTCTTCCTGATGGATGATGTAGATGCCCTTAAATGGAGCTGTACATCATAAGGGGAGGCTATATGGCCATATTTGGACATCTACAACATCAAGGGCTGGACAGGACAGGGGCACACTAACCAGACATGGCTGCACCGCTGATCTGAAAGGTGAGTAGCGGTATTCTCTCCCTGCAGATGGCCCAAAAGGATTAACGCTATGGGGTTCATTCAGAATCATGGAAACCCACAGCATTAATCCTTCTGGGCAGTTTACTGTCCTCGAAGCTGGAGATCTGTAACCGCTATGATTCCTGTAGATGAAATCACCTTTTTACAAAGACTTCTGGAGTGCCAGCTCTTCCTTCAATCTCGAGGATACACATAATACAGCCGCGGCTAAGCTTAATCTAAAGCTTAAACGCTTTTTTTTCCCACCTTTTTTTTTTCCGGCCGGAATTGGCCGCGCGCCAGTTGCATCTCACGGCGCCAGCGGCCGGTTCTCCAATCAGCGCCTAATGGCGCTGAACAATAGAAGTGCCTGCGGCGCCGAAAAAAAAGGCCGCGTCTGCACGGGGTTTTAAATTATGTGATTGATTTAAAATGCATAACTAACGTTACTAAATATAAATGATTAGTGTAATATTATTTATACATTTTGTTAAGCTGTAAAATGAAACATCAATGTATGAAATAGATTTTTGGGTTGATGCTTTGCAACTTTTTTTGTGCCAACACAATTACCAGTCTTTTTAGGTTTTACGCCAGGTTGAACTTTGCGGGTGGTTTTGATGCACTTTCTCTGTACTGTACATACCATTAACATCTATAGGTCAAACGCAGTCCATTTATGTGCACTAGAAAAAATAATAATTTTGACGCTGATGTTGCAGATTGAGAAAGTTCAGGTTAGTACATGCAAACACAAATTAAAATGAGTTTTCTATGCATCACTTTTATGTAAAAAAGTCGTTTGGGATGATTAGTACATAGGCCCCCGTGTATCAACGTATCCCACCTGCAAAAACGAGGAAAAAACTGTAGCAAAAAACTATACCTGTTATTTGGACTTTTATATGTGTAGCAGAACCCCCTCCTTACCTCCAGTGAGGGGGAGCTGATGCTCTGTGCCGCCGGAGCTCCGCGGTGAACCTGCAGGAGGGGGCCTCCATCTTGGATTCTCACGCATGCGCACTGTAAGATGTTCGCATGCAGAGATAGTTGATTAGTTGCGGTGGCCATCTTGAGACGGCTCCGCAAGGGACTGCAAGTCCCAGGATCCTTCAGGGAAGGAGATATAGGAGTTTGGTGCTAAAGAGACAGAGTGTGCCAGTCTGAGGGAGCCGGCAGAGAGGACAGACACGTCCAGGGACCTAGTAAGCCCTTGGACTAGGCCAGGACTCTGCCTCAAGGCACCAGTTAGGCCCCCGATCCCTCCAACCAGCTGAGTGTTGTAGGGAAGGCCCTAGATAGGGACTATCCCTCTAGGGCCTCGGACATGGTGACATTCACAGCACTGAGCAGCATTGACGCTCATGCTCTCCTGCTCAAACAGGAGCTTTTTTGTGTCCCTACATGAGCGTCAGCGTGCGCGCTTGGGAGGCGGGCGGGAGGTGAGGCGGGAGATGGGGCTAGCGCGCCACATCACGGCGCCGACGTCACGGACTGCCATTGGCTTTTGGTGGTCACATGACCGGCCCTGCGCTTCCCTCAGCGGGAAAAATTAAATTGCGCTGTCGGCTGCAATTCCACATGCCTACACACGCCTGCGGAAGCACCATCTAAAGCCGTGCTCAATAGGGATGATGTTTCCCTCAGCGTGGCACAGCGCATGTCAGGACGGTCTTTTTGACCATGGCCCTGGCCTTAGAGAAAGTTACCCAAGCTACCACGCCATCGTGTGTGTATTGTTCTTTACTGTATTGGTTCCTGTGACTCCCAACTCCAGCATAGGACACGGGTATCACCTCCGACTGCGGCTCTTGTCAATCGGGCAGGTAAGCAAGTAGCCACTTGTAACGCTGTTCCAACTTGGAGGTCCAAGCCTCCAGCTGAGGAGACTGCAGCCAAGCCTGCAGGCTTTGAACATGAGATGAGGGGCTTCCATTCCATGCTGGGATCCTTCATAGGTGAAGTCGCTGTATCGAGAGGAGAAAGAGCTCACCCCAGGCTCCCAGCAGCGTAGACTTAGGCCTCCTGTGTGCAATATTCAGCATGAGTAATTCCCTTAGTCATAGGGAAACGGGGCTACATATGCAAAAAAAATAATTGTATCTTTATTCTTTGATTAATCTGGTCCAATTTTGCTCCAGTTTTGCTATACAGTAGTTTTGCAGTTATGCAATATGGATACATTGCCTACATAATGTATAATCAGGTTTCTGCCAATATAAATAATTAAGCAATAATGTTAATGTGTGATATAGCAAATAAACTGATATTCTTGCTTAACGATACAAATTAACAGGTTTTAAAAGCTCTCATTGGAAAGATTCATAAAGTTATATTCCAATATGGCAAAAAAAAATTCTTTGGAAATAAGAACGAGTGGGAAATTATGGATTCTATACAACAAAATGTAAGTATTAAATGGAGAAACAAGTATTGTGGTTATCAACATAATAATGCATTTGGCAATATACAGTACAGTGCTGCTAACTGACCATTTTTGTTTGTCCTGATACAAATATTATGAATGCCATCATCTAAACCAGTGGTTTTCAACCTTATTTTGGTTAAGGAACTCTATAATTATATTATGAAATTCTGCTGACCCCTAGCATGTCTGAGATCAGCTGCATTGTAAGGAACCCCAAACCTGTCTAGTAGTGTGTCTGAGATCAGATGCATTTTAAATTCTTCTGTATTTGGTACAATTTTTAAATTACATGATAATAGCAGGCAAGCCTTTAGAGATTTTGCTGAATCCAGGGGCTCCTGGGAACCCCAGTTGAAAAACACTGATCTAAAAACACAAGCAGAATTAAGGGTTACTTTTCCCTTTCCTCCCATGGGAGCTAAGTGCTCCAAATGCTACATGATCTTATTGCAGCATAAGGCTGAGTCCCCAGTCAGCACTGTGGCATGCGCGCCCCGCAGGGGGGCAGCGCGTGCACAGCGCTGCACCGCGATCTGCGGTCTGAGGGGAGAGGGAAGGTTTGCGACGGGAGGGGGTGTGGGTTTGCGGGGGCGTGGCCATGACGTCCCGCGGCTGGTTCGCCCTCATTGGCTGAACCGCCGGCGGGGGCGTGACCAGGCCTCCGTCGCGAATGCCAAACTCAAATTCCCCTGCCTGCCTGAAAACTTGTCGCGCACTGCTGAGGAAAGGTGCGCGACAAGGTAGGAACGGGGACCGGAGTAACTGGAGGGGGCGGGGCTTGATCATACAGCGCATATTGCATAAGCCACAGCCAACTACAGGTTTTCTGGGGCCCAGGACTAGACTCTCCACTCAGGCTCCTGGTTGTTGAGCAGGCGGCTGACGCCAGTCGATGCTGGCTAACTTTTTAGAGAGTGGTTGGGGGTTGTGTTCATGCCCTAACTGTTGGCAGCTCTGAGAGACCCCCCATCTCTCTCTCACACTCCACCACTCTTAATCTCTCTCTCCCCCTCTATTTCTCCCCTAAAAGTCACCCTCCTCCCACTCACCCTTTTTCCCTCCCCTCTCTCACTCTCCCCCTCTCTCACTCTCACTCTCTTTTCTCCTACCTTTCTCTCCTTCACTCCACTATTTTCTCTCTCTCTCTCACTCCTACCTCTTTCTCTCCTCCACCTCTCTCTCCTTCCACCCTTGTCTCTCACTCTCCACCCACCCAATGCCTTCCGGCTCCCTCCATTGTCTCTTACCCCCATTTCTCACCACTCTGCTCTCTCTGACCTTCACTCTTCCCTCCCTCTCTCTTATTGTCCTCTCAATCTCCCCCTTACCTGTGACGGTAGGAGTAGCTGGGGGACATAATAAAGATAAATCCCAGCTATTTACTTCTAAAAAAAACATGTAACTTGGCTGTCCTAGTGATATTTAATCCAGCAAAATGTCTTTAATATCTGGGGAAGAACAGGGAATGTGTAAATGTAACCCATGTCTGTAAGAATGTATTTCAAAGCATGTATTCTTTATTCCCTGTGGCAATCCGTCCCCCAGTTTAAAAAGCCAGCATTGTCTTATGATGTGATTTGGGCTATCTGTGTGTAATTCTAAGTCCTGTCTTTTACATAATTACCTTATATCTGTATTTATGTCTCTGTTAGCGATTCCTCCCAGATTAGATACCTGGTATTGTGTGGTGATGGAATTAACACATTCCACTGTTACTGTCATTTCTATGGAGAAAGACTAAGAAATTCACCTAGTTGAAGCTCTCCATAGAAATAATAGGATTAAAACCAGAGTTGGGACAGCTAGGTGTCAGGACTCCTGGGGGAGGTGAAAGGATGCTGTTCAGATCTGGGAGTAAGAGCATTGTACTGTTCAGACTCTGAGACTCCAACACAGTGGGCTGTCTTGAGTGCCTTAGTACGATCTCCTCTGGCTTTTGTGGCATCCACATAATCCATGCTCTGATTGGCCAGCAGCCCCCTCCCATGTAAAGGATAACCACAGAGGGCTATATAAGGGGTGCTGCTGATCAGAGCATAAGTTACCCTCAGAGGGAGAGAAACTCTGGGAAGGAGTGTGGAGATTCCCTCAGAAGAACATCTGAGAGACACTCTGGAAATGAGTGTGGAGTTGGACTGTGACCAGCTGGAGATACATGTTAGAGTGGCTGCTGTGTGTTCAGCACTCTGATATCCTGAAGCAGAGAAGCGGACAGGGGAAACCCATTTGAAGTGGGTCCCTTCACCTAGGAAAGGTATATCTTATTTCTCAGACCCCGTAAGTGTGTATATGTTTGTATTTTGTATTCTTGTGTGTTTCCGAGGTCTTATCCAAAATAAAGCTCATTTTATTTCACTGCCTTGTTTTGCCCTGTGCCTTATCCCTTAAGTATAAATGATGTTAAAAGACCTGGTCTACCGTGACACTACCTCTCCCTCTTCCTTTGCTCTCTCTCACTCCATTACCTCTCACCCCCCACTCACCTCCCCCACTCACTGCCCTTTCTCTCACTATATCCTGCTTGTGGGACAGAGAGTGAAGGGGCAGTCTGGGCCCTATATGGTAGTTAGGTAGAGGCCCTGCTGAGGCTACAGGGGTCGGGGGAGGGGGCACAGTTGGTGCTAAGGAGAGTTTTGGTGGAGGCATCCATGTACTAACTGTCCACTTCTGTCTGTGTATACCCCTTTGAGTCCCCCTCTCTCTCACAATACCCCTATTTTCACTCTCTCCATTACTCCTCCACCTCTCTCCCCCTTCTCCTCGCCCTTTGTGTATCCCCCTCCCCATCTCCTCTCTCTCACCTTTTTCTCTCTCCTCTTTTCACTCTCCTCCTGCCCTCTCTATTTTCTATTATCCTCATCCCTCTCACATCTCACTCCTTTCACTCTCTCTTACCCCTCTCTCCATCTTTCCTTACTCCACCTATCTCACCTCTATTGCCTTCTCTCACTTCTCTCTCACTTCTCTCTCTCTCTCCTCCGCCTCTCTCACTTCTCTCTCTCTTCTCTCTCTCAGTAATAACGTGCATTTTACCGTAGTGATATTTTGGAGATAGTGTTATTAAATCCTCATTTGCTGATTTTTAATAACAAATGTATTATTCATGAGCACAAACCAAATTGGAAGCAGGGCACTACGGATTTCTGCAAAACTACTTTATTCAGCCAATATTCCGACGTTTCGGCAGATACAACTGTTTTTTTCAAGTATAGTTTGAAAAAGACACTTGTACTGTATCTGTCGAAATGTCGGAATATTTGCTGAATAAATTCGTTTTTTAGAAATCCATAGTGCCCTGCTTCCAATTTGGTTTGCTGATCCAGGAATACTGACCGGAATTCCTGAATCAGGAGCACCGGTGACTATATCAGTTTTTCCTTTATAATGTGCAGCAGACATCTGTTGTATTATTCATGAGCACAAATGTGTTATTCATTAAATTTCCATATCTGTAGATATCAGACTACCACCAAAAATGTACAGAAATTTTTATCACTCACCCCAGGCTAGAATTAGGCCTATTTTGCCTATGTATATATTATACAGTGTACATATAGGCAAGATAACCGAAACCAACCTGGATTAGATTAAAACAAGTTTTTAATATATTAACCCCTTAGTAGCCAACTAGTCATGAGCAACTCATTACTAGTTGTCCAATAAGGTCTACTAAGGGCATAATATAATCCTACCACTTGCATACCAAGAAGGCTAGCATAATATTGCTTGGCAATGGCTTACTACCGCATAAGGCAAGAGTGTTAACTCCTTCCTCCCCATGGGGGACTAGCCACTGACCCCAGGGCACCTAACCCATCACCCACTCCCTTACACATAGCCCACCCTGACAACACCTAACCATCTTTGTAAATGGGAGAAGGTGGGGCTAGGTGCCCTGGGGTGGGTGGTTAGTACAAGGTGTGGAAGAGCAGGGGTATGTCGAGTGGTGTAGGTAGTGTAGTGGTAGGGTGTTTAGTGCCTAAAGCCAATAGTTTGCAATGTATTGGTGGCCTTAGGCATCAAAGGGTCTATATTATTTTCTTCCATAAGGTTTTGTAATAAATTCTATTACATTACCCTATGGTAGAACAGTGTGATATCCCTTCCTACAAATGCTTTCCAAACACTGTTTAATGCTTATTTTAACTGTAAAGTTACTTACTGTACTATTAGTGCAGGTATTTAATAAACTAACTTAATGTGGTGTGTTTTGATCTTGTAGTCCAAATGCTGTGGAATGCATAACTACACTGACTGGCTACAAGGGAAGAACTGGACCTACCCATATCGCCTGCCATGTTCATGCAGCAATTCTTCAGGGCAAGGGTGGTTCTGTGAGCTGTCCCAGTCTGCAATACATGACAGTGTATGTTATAGCTCGTTTCAGTTACTTATTGGGTTTTAGTCAACTACTACTGCAGAAAAAGAGAAATATTTTTTTTTAAAGGATATCTTAATTTCTTAAAATGTCAGTGCTCATAACACCTCTGTTTTCCAGCAACTTCATTTAGTTAGTGGTTTTGTTATTGCATTATTAAGATATGATTGTAAATATGCATAACTGTTGTAACTACTAAATACATGACATAGGTGCCAGGGAGATTGAAAGCAAGCACAGCAAGTATAATTAATATATACTGACACACGTCACATAACATCTACAGTTAAATGCATGTAAACTTAGTTTTTGTTCTTTAACTGTAGTTGATTAGTTGCCTGGTTGCAGAGAAATTAATCTTTGAAAATTCCTGACCAAAAACAATATGGCTGCCAGGTGGTCAACCTTGCTTTGGCGGCCAATAGAAAGCCGGATGATGTGGTGGCTTTCCATTGGTTTTATTGATTTTCTAGAAAATGTAGAAAATAAAGATGAATTTATCTGTTCCCATGGGTTCTCTGTGAGCCCCACAGTTCTACTTTAGGGGACCTCACAGTTTGGATATAGTTAACAACAAACAGAAAAGAGCAGCTCTGGTTGCTGCTTTAAATCTGTGATATCTGTTATTGTGCTTTTCATTGAGGTTATCAGATTTTAATTTATGAAGCTGTTAAATATATCTTAAAGTTAATACAGTTAATGTTTCGATTTATGGATACGTTCTTAATATTCGAATCATGGATGGTAAAAAATATATTGAAAATCTGCACTGATCATTCGATTGAATCGTCTTTATATTTTAATAGGGCTGTGAAAATATGATTACAGAATGGTACCATAGCAGTATTTACACTATGACTGGTTTACTATTTGGCCTGATGATTATTGAGGTATGTTATTTCTTTCCTATGTGTGGGCATCATGTTGAGGGTATGGAAAATTCCTTACAATTTTATTGCAATAGCTTTCAACAACATAAAGGGCTTATTAGGAATAAATGGGTCACAAATTCAAGACGACCCTAAATTATAATTATAATTTTTTTCACCATTGAAATATTTGCAATACTACATAAGCAGCTGGGGCAATATTAAGGTCTTTTATCCTGTGGTATTTTCACTAATGTGTGATAGATATTATTGTTTGTTAATCTACATTCAAATGAATGTTAACAAGACTTAGAAACACTTAAATCAATGCGCTTTGGGTTTTCTTTACCAAAATAGGGTGTTTTATTGGAAAGGACTTACTTTTTTTCAGTAAAACTCCATTAAAGTGTACAGTATGAGACTTCAGAAGCTAAAAATCAGTGAGACTGACTCCAAATTAATGGGCCTCAAAAGAAATAAATCAAAATCAGTGAGACAGATCTGAAACAAAGGTTAATGGCTATCCTACTTTCGTAAATGTATTCATAATGCAAATGTATTCAGTTTTCTACCCTATACATTAGCAGCTTAAGAACTATATTTTGTATACACAAGATTAAGATCTATGCACAATAAGGACCAAATTCATTGGCTTAACTACAAAAATCTGTTATTACAATTGTGTACAAAGCATCTAAATATTTTTGTTGATAGCTAGTTTTATGCATTATTCCTAATTTATGAAGGTAATGTTATGTTATGTTTCCAGATTGCACAAACATCTGAGAAGCTACTATATCTATATTCTTCATAGTTACAATTTAGATATTGAAGATGCAATATGCTTTTATTGTTCTATATGCAAAGTAACCAGTTTTTATGGTACAATTTTGTCCCCTGCTTTTGAGACAATTAATTTACCATTTCAAGCTATTACAAAAATAATACCTGTACTATACTTTTTAATAGTTAAGATGCTTTTCTCTTTAATTCCTAACAATGCTTACTAATATCAATACTATTCAGTTAATATTTAACCCATAAACATATTCTTAATTTTTTCCAGATTTTGCAGATTACAATGGCAATAATCCTTATTAAGAACATCAATAAATTTTGTAAAGTTGCACCGGCAGTATAAAACTCGCTGTCTGTGTTAATTATTTGATAACAAATATTTCATTTCATTTTAGTTTGTCAATTCCATTCAATATGCAAATGTTGTATTCAAATGATGAAATTTCACCAAATTAAATATTCACGCTATTCAATAAAGTGAGAGATTAAATTGACAGCAAAAATCTCATGAGGCTGGTGATATTTATAGTTTGTCTATACAGTATATGTAACGGGAGAATTTTGCATGAATGGGGTTAAAGGTGCAGTGTTACATATGAACACATTGAACAAATGTCAGTGATACACTACATGTGATAGGTTAAAGCTAGGAGGTTGATTTTGAAAAATCATTTATAACATTTCAATATTGTTTAAATGAACCCTGAGAGCTGTAGGGGTTACATTTTACTCACAATTACATTTATAATTTTGTTGTCAACATTTACTGTTTGAACTGACAAAAAACTATTTTTAAATAATCGTATCTGTTTTTTCTTTTTCGCCTATCTTCCACGTTGTTTCAACCCTCTTAACATTACTGTTGGTTCAATTTGTCTAGCTTGTACCTTTTATAGTGAGTCATAAATGTTACAAATCTCATCATACTGTATGTCAAAATCGTATCACTCGTCAACGAGAAATATGCAGTTTAATAAATGGCAGTTTAATAAATTGCCTCCAACTGTGCATTCCATGTGGATATAAAGGCAACATCAAGAAAATCACCTTCAAGATTTAAACTAAACATTTCTACAAAAATGTACTTGCCATCATGTATGTATTGTGATGCCCATACCACGTTGCAGTCTCTTTTGTCCCAATTTAAGGCCGGAAAAACTGTATTTTCTATGCAGGCGTTTATTTACAGGGATTAAATCATACAACAGGCCCACCGTCCCTTTAAGAAAACCAAATAATAAAATAAAATCCTATTCCCGTTAGGGAAACTAACTGACTTTTCTTCAGTCCTCTCTAAAGACCACTGGCCAACTATACTGGTTCCCAGCTAAAACATGCCCTGGCAGCTGCAACAATCTACACAGTCTTTGCACACGGCAATAACAAAGGGTTTTTGCTTATCTGTTTATAAGTACTCCGGAGCAGACGTCCCTGCTTCAGCACAATATTGCATCCTTTCCTTCTTAGGGGAACTCAGCCCCACTTGAGCCCAGAGAAACTCCTCTGTAGGTTCCTCAGTAACCAGCTTCCGCAGCTGGGGAGTACTTCTATCTCCCCCCTTCTCTGGGGAAAACAGTCTCACTGTGCATGGCAGCTTTCAGTCTTTTAAAACACTTCCTCATTCAAACCAGGCTGATTAGCTTCAGCTGCTGCTTTTCTGTAAGGAAGATTAAATCTGTGTGGTGCAAAAGTCCTATAGCTGCCCGATTCAGCCCCTAGAGGACAGTGATGGTATCACAGTATATATATCTTAATTTTATAGTGCCATCAATGTACATAGCGTTTAACAGCAGTAATACACTTGACACAATAATATAACATAATGGGAATAAGCGCTCAAGACATAAAAGTAACATATGGAAAAAGTACTCACTGCCCCAAAGAGTTTACAATCCAAGTGGTAATTAGGGACAACATACAGAAACAGTAGGAAGGTGTTCTGGTAAATGCGTCTGCATGGTGTCAAGGTCAAGTATGAGATGTATACTATCAGCCACGGAGCTACCCATATGCTTTGTTAAAGAGGTGGGTTTTAAGATGCATCTTATAGGAGAAGAGAGAGGGTGCTGGTCAGATATTGAGGGGAATGACATTCCAGAGGTGTGGGGCAGTGAGTGAGAAGTGTTAGGTGGGATAGGGCTTTAGATACAAAAGGGGAGGACAGAAGACATCCTTGCGCAGAATGCAAGAGTTGGGATAGTGCATAGTGAGAAATTAGCTTTAATATGGGGCAGAAGAATATATAGCCTTAAAACTGAGAAAGAGAATGTTGTGAGTAATACAGGATTTAATAGGGAGCCAGGAGAGGGATTCAGCAGGAGAGATGCTAAGACAAATTTAGAAGACAAAGTTATTCTAGCAGCTGCGCTTATTATAGATTGTAGGGGAAGCAGGAATGCCGGACAGTAGAAGGTTACAATAGTTGAGACGGGAGAGAATGAGGGACTGCATTAGAGATTTAGCGGTAGAGCAACAGAGGAAAGGGCATATTTTTACAATGTTACAGAGAAAAGAAACAACAGGTTTTAACTACTGTATATAGCGAATGTGAGCGAGGAGTCAAATATGACACCTAAGAAGTGTGCTTGTGATACTGGGTGGATGATAGTACTATCAGCAGTAATGTAGAAGGGGGCAGTAAGGCCTGGCTTTGGAGGAAGTATAAGGAGCTCCGTCTTTGACATGTTAAATTTGAGTTGGCGGAGGGCCATCCAGAATGATATAGCAGAGAGATATTCAGATACTTTGGTCTATATAGCAGGTGTAAGGTCACATTGAATGGTAAATTTGTGTGTCTTCAGCATAGAGGTGATATTTGAATCCAATAAATGTGATAAGGTCACCTAGAGAGTATGTAAATAGAAAAAAGGGGAGGTACCTAGACAGAACCCTGGAGTATGCCAACAGAGAGCTCGACAGAGGATAAGGAGGTGTTCGCAAACGAGACACTGAATGTATGATAGGAGAGGTAATAAGAAATCCAGGATAGAGCTATGTTATGGATACCAAGAGTATGGGGAATGTGAAAGAGAAGAAGGTGGTTAACTGTTTCAAAGGCTGCAGAGAGGTTGACTAATATGAGCAGTGTCATCACCTTTGTCTTTAACAACATGGAGGTTATTAGTTATTTTGGCGAGGGCAGTTTCGGTTGAATAAGCAGTGTAGAAGCCAGATTGTAGAGGATCTAGGAGATAATAGGAGGTGATAAAATGGAGCTAGCGAAAGAATACAAGGCATTCAAGGAGTTTAGAGGCAAAAGGCAGGATGGAGGCAGGGCGATAATTAGAGAGACAGGTAGGGTCAATCTTGATGTTTTTGAGTAAGCATATAACAGTTGCATGTTTGATGGAGGAGGGAGAGGTACCAAAGTAAAAGGAGGAGTTGAAAATATGGATCAGTTTGGGGATTGTAGTAGAAGCAAGAGCTTTGAGGAGATCAGAGGGAATGGAATCAAGAGGGCAAGTGGTAGAGGGAAAAGAGGAGATCGGCAGCAACACATCCTCTGTGACAAAGGAAAAAGAGTTGAGGAATGCAGGAAGAGAGTTAGGAAGAGATGTAGAATGTGAAGAGGATATAGAGAGGATGTCTTGATGAAAGGATTTAACCTTTGTCTTGAAATAGTCAGCAAAGTTCTGAGGTGAGGAAGAAAAACCGGTAACAGATTGTGGTCTTCATAGAGAGAGAAGAGGCGGCATGGATTAGACTTGTGAGTGTTGATTAGTGAAGAAAGGTAGGTTTGTTTAGCCCGGGAGAGGGCAGAGTTGAAAGGAAAAAACCGGGACACTGCGAATTTCTGCTAGAAATTTTATTATAAGCCAATAGTTGACGTTTCGGACTCAAGGGCCTTTCTCAAAAGCAAATGGCATAATGAATAAATAACATGAAAAAAGTTCCATATATAGACCCCACCACATGTGTCCTTAATTGTCCATGATTGGTGTAATTGTTTTCCTTCAACCATTATCCGTCACTTTCTAATGATGCACAGGGCAGATCTCCATCCTTATTTGTTTCAAGGTCTCCTTCTCCAAATCCCGCAATGTTATGACGTCATCAGTAGGTATCCTCAATCATCTGAGTCCTGCGATGCGTGCTTCATCACGTTGCTATCCTCACATTGTCCTGCCTCCTCTGCTCTCCGTTTTGCCATTCTGATGATGTGATTCTTTTCCTCATCCATTCCAGGCGTGGGGCGGTGCTTATCATTAGATCCTCCTTCCACAATCATATGCGAGTGACGTCATCAGTGACCGGAGTCTCTGTACTTCTTTCCCTGTGAGGTTTATCAATGTACAAGAAAGAGCCTTACAGTAGAAAATGTATATTTCAGCTCTATATGTTGATCGGAAGACACAGGGTACAATGCTAACCCAATTAAAAATTTAAATCTGTATTTTTATTTTAAAATACTTTAAAAACTCCAGAGGTGTGTATGATATTATATCCCATATGAAAGAAAGGCTAACATACAAACCAAAACACCAATCAGAAAACTCCAATAGCAGCAGGTAAAGAATCATCTCTCAGTAAGAAAACAACCTAAGGATATGTTATCATTTAACCCTCTTGGGAAAACTGTATCCAACGTGAATATCCAATAAGCCTCACGTTGCAATAAAAGTATATCTTTATCCATACCTGTCATGCTTTTTTTTACCTGTTCTATACCCATTACTTTAAGTGAAGTCACTGAATGCCCGAAGTCCAGAAACCAGGAGTACCAGTATTTATATTATTTTTTTCTCTCTTGGGGAGTGCAGCATAACCCTTCAAACTAGAGGGCAGAGTTGAAACAGGATAGGGTACATTTGTAGTGAAGGGAGTTTGCAAGAATAGGAGATTTCCTCCAGAGGCGTTTAGAGGAGCTTAGGTTGCATGTGAGAGGTGAGGGCGAAAGCATGCATAAATAAGACAGGCACCATGATTGGGAGAGATATCACCAGAAGCAAAGAGCAGAAGCATGGAAAGAAAGGATGCATGAGGAGGATTTGTAAGGGTGGGTTTTATACAGGTGGTACTGTGTAGTGCAGAACGGAGCCAGGAAAGCAGTTAATGTGAACTGAGAAGTGGAGAGGGAAGGAGAGATGGAAAAATATGAATCGCGTTAGAGACATAGGGCCTCATGCAGTAAGCGTTGATAAGGGAAATATGGCCATGTTATAGCCAAAATTGGGTTTGAGATTCAGTAAGCGCCGATAAGTGCTTCATATCGCCAGGTTTCGGAGCCGATAATTTGGTTATGGCCAGTCGCCTGCCGATAAGCCTGTTTTCGACACTGATCGCCACTTTTTTAAATCGGCTGGATTCAACAAAAAAAAACAGCTTATCGGGGCTGATCGGCACTACGAAATTGAGATGTTATGGCCGATTTCTCCCGCCAACTAAAGTTGGCATTTTGGACGGGAGAACGATCGCTAAGGCTGCCGGAACGGCACTTAGAAAAAAAAAATCTTCTGTACATCAATGGAAGTCAATGGAGCGGGGACGTATAACAGTATAGTACTGTTTACGTTTCATTGCTCACAATACAAACGTCATTTGCATTACAGTGTGGGGGCATTCCCTGCATTGTGTCACAGCTGATGTGTCTTATTTGCATAACATTCGACTTTTACATGTTTTCAGCATTTGCGGGTCACATTACTCATCATGTGATGATGTGGCAAGGGAAAATACTATACTACACTCTTAAAGGAGAACCTCACATCATATCACACATTTTTATGAACTGAGCAACAATTATTTACATGATGTTACACATGACACACATGTCACACATACACCGTATATTCATGTTCCTTTACATTACACAATGCTTGTAATGTGTCACGCATCTTTAAACCTTCATGTACATCTAAATTCTCATGTTTACATCTACGTTTGGGTCCTCCCTATTTTCATGACGTCACTTATTGGACGCTCAATCACATTGCATGTTTACATTGTAACCGTTGCATTACAAGCACTTCAACCTAACTTATACACACATGTACAGTAATTCATCATTGGGACACCTTGTAAACTCATTCTATACCAACTATCCTCCTTACACAAATGCATGCATATGCACACGACTATTCATTGTTGCCAACATGTCACAATAACATGGATAATTACACATGTTACACAAAACTTTTCCCACGTCAATCTCAGCCTTTTTGTCTCATTACATGACTGACTCTTGCGTTCACAAGTGTTACATGCATTGCACATGCAACTATTTATTTGCAAGCAATGTTTCTACAAAGGTTCACGTCACATCATTGCCAAATATCAACATTCCCTGCAGAATACACACAACAAATACTTAGAACAACAAGTGCACACAGCTTGCCACAGAAGTACTTTATTATGTTAATGTAACACCTTGCATTTTACTATGTCACCTGACATCATCACATACCTATTTAAAGGACGCACATTACCTGCTCATTCACAGCTACTCATTTCAAAATGTTGCGAATGTTTAGGAGACGCAGGAACATTCTTTTCTATGACATGCTTGCTGATCAAGAGAATGATATAGGGCAAGGTAGGGACACACCGAGGGACAGTGACAGTGACGCGGATACGACAGGGACAGGGAGAGGGACAGGCCGAGGGACAGGTAGAGGGACAGGAGATCAGAGGAGAAGACAGAGGAGACAACTTGTGCCTCGTCCGCGTCTGTACAGGGAGAGAACCCTGTTAGATGGGATGAGTGAGGAGGAGATTGTAAGTCGCTATCGTTTGAGTTCAGCAGCAATCTTATCTCTTTATGAGGAGATAAGGGGGGATTTAGATTTTTTCACAGCCAGAGGTCGTGCAGTCCCTGGGCTTGTTAAAATGCTGTGCTCATTACATTATCTTGCTTCCGCGTCATACCAGACAACTGTGGGCATAGTGGGCGGGGTCTCGCAATCTACATTCTCGCGGGCCTTGACCCAGTTTCTCTATGCACTCAATAGACGCGCTAGGAATTATATTCATTTTCCTACAGAGGCAACAGAGTGGCTGGAAGTCAGGACTGGCTTTTATAATATAGCAGGGATACCATCTGTGCTGGGTGCAATCGATTGCACACATGTTGCTTTGATTGCACCTAGTCAGAGTGAGCATGTGTACCGCAATCGGAAGCACTACCATTCACTCAATGTACAGGTGGTATGTGATGCCACGATGAGGATAATGCATGTGGTACCCAAGTTCCCTGGTTCCAGTCACGATTCCTCTATCCTGAGGAACTCTTCAGTCTTCCATGCGTTCGAAGAGGGACATTTTGAACCTGGTTGGCTGCTGGGTGAGTACATATTTACATGTTCTAACACAAAACACATGTTGATTTAGGAATGTTGGCATTGTACAATTTGATCACTAATGTCAGCTTATGTGTGCTCCATTCATTATAGGTGACTCAGGATACGGAATTAGGCCGTGGCTCTTGACTCCGGTGCTAAACCCTCAAACTGAAGCAGAGGAGAGGTACAATGCAGCCCATATATCTACAAGATCTGTTATAGAGAGGACATTTGGCCTACTCAAGACCAGGTTTAGGTGTCTGGACAGAACTGGTGGGGCTCTTCTATACAAGCCTCAAAAAGTGTCTGATATTATCCTTGCCTGTTGCATTTTGCACAATGTTGCACTCAGGCACAATGTACAGTCAGACCTAGCTGAGGCTTTGGTAGACGAGCATCCCACCCATGTAGCTGCTGAAAATGAACAAACAGCCAGTGGTGGCCAGACACGACAGAATCTCATCAATTCATTTTTTTCTTGTAAGTACAAACTCATATGTTCCTAGTACTACTTTTATAGTTTAATTATGTTATATTAACAATAATGTTTCTTTATATAACCTTCTGTTAGGACACAGATGAATATGGGTTGCACACCTTTCTTTTCTCTGCTGTGTGCACAAAGGGATGTGGCACCGGTATGTTATTGTTGCACAGGTTATATAATCCCTCTTCAATTGTACTTTAGTTGTGTGTATGTGAATACAACTTGGGTAACAAAGCAATAATATTTTAGCATTGTGTTATTCCTTATGCTAAGACAAAACACATATTATGCCCATAATCATTCATGCTTCTAGTATGCTTACATACAATGTTATTGGTGCAGTGTAACATGTACATCCAGATGATGTGTACACCAGGCTGATTTACATTTTGAATGTCATTAAATATACATGGTGTTGCACATTTAACACCAAATACACACTTTGATGTGTTCTTTACGGTACTGAAGATGCCATGTCAATGTTTGCAATTTATATATTGTTCCTTTGCATTATAGGTATATTTGCAGTATGACTGATCATGGTATGTATATTTGCTGACATCTCTCATAAGATGTGGCTACCTCAATCTTCCTATAATTATTGGAACTAAAAACCCAACATATTGGTTTAAACACAAATGTTACATATATGTACTTTCTGTATCATGTATATGCATTTAGCTACTCTTGAGCTTTCATGTGCATTGTATTACAAAATGATTACTCACATTTCATCACATTTTATGTATGTTTCCTTATAATTTCCATTAATGTAATATAGAGGTGGTTGGAGAAAAGGGGATAACTGTACTTATTTGTTTACTTACGGGAGCACATTCATCACTAGCATAGACACACTTTTTAAGACAACTGTTTGTGTCTCTATCAATTGGTGTAGGATCCATGTATAACACCGACAAATGATAACACCAGCTTTATTATGGTAGCTTATATCATCATATTGACTATACTATGTATTGCTAAACGATTAATAAACACAGTAAACTATAGTTAGTTAGGTTAATGAAATATACACAGAAACGTACTTCATAACATGATGGTGATGTCATATTCAGAACATCATGCATTGGAGGGGACCATAACATCTGGCCAGTAACATTATTTGCTACAGTCCCAAACCATTTTATCTACATACCCATGTAACAAGAGATTTTAAAAATAAATGGCTACTTGGTTGTAAGTGTCCTTTACATTGGGAGAAGGAGTGGCTCACTGAGTAAAGACACACACTGGCACTGATAGTTTGAAGCAGGGGAGTCTGGTTCAATTCCCGGTGTGGGCTCCTTGTGACCTTGGCCAAGTCACTTTATCTCCCTGTGCCTCATGCGGCAAAAAAACATTTGTACGTTCCACGGGCCAGGGACCTCAGGCTGAAACATGTGTCTGTAAATCGCTGCGTACAACTAGCAGCCCTATACATGAACATGCTCATATTATTATTATTATTGTTACATAGTTTCGACAGTCATACGTTCCATTACATATTAGAATACACAAATGTGTTAGCAGAGTGGGAATGGTTGTTATATATAAAACACACCATGTCATAAAATGTTAGTAGTCATTAAAGAACACTCAATAAAAATTCATGAGGCACTCTTTTGCAACATCATTATGTTAATTAAGTGCTTATGCAATATAGGCATAAGGGTATCACATTTTTAATTGTTTGTTAATAAGCGCTGCAAGCAATATAAAATTAGTTCCATATGTAGTATAGTAGTCGGTGGCTCCTCCTCACAATCATCTCATATAAAGGTAGACTCTTCTGAAATCATACATTGATCCGATTGTATCTTCCCCGACATCTCTGAAATACAGCAAACACATGATGGTCAAAGATGGCACCTTACTAGATATGCATCCGTGACAACGCGTTACGCAGCTCTATATGATTGTGTAGATACACACGTCAGTCACTTATATGTTAGAAGTAAAACTGTTCATCAGTATGTAATGTTTCTTTAAATTTGTAGCAGGCATAACTATGTATAAGAAGTGAACGTTGCCTGTATACTGAAAGATGTGCGCGCACATCTTTGTGTGCGCACGCACTTCACGCTTGGCTCCACTAACTGTTAGCGCATGCGCAAAACAAAGCGTACGTTGTGCGTTCAATACATGTTGAAAATACCAGTAAACATAACATCTTTATTTCAAATACAATGAAGACGAAACTACATTCGTTCTAAACGAGTACATCTGTATTCTTTTTAAACAGACGTGTTTGAACAGAAAGCACGGCCGATAACACAATGCGCAAATGCAATACGTGTGACGTCATGTTAAGCCAGCGTGAAACGCACGCTAACACTCCTCCCACTCAATTAACATTCGGCTAACGCCCAGGGTATGCCTACAAACACTGAGCCGCACGCATCACACACTGCAGTTACCGTTACTATAACAAAACATAACAGCCAATAGGCTTTGAGGCGCGCACGTCGCTTGGGGGCGGGACTTACATCACTAATCCTTTTTAAGGACGCCTTGGCCCATGACAAGGGTCCCACGTCATACGTGGTGGACCCGGTTTTCAATGTTGTAGATGTTGCATGATAACAAAACAGGTATGTGTTAGAGTAATGGTAAAATGTTGCTAATATGTTTAAAGGGATAGGAAAGTACGTATATTTATTCCGTCAGCAATGTGTACTACTCTTTCAGGTCCTACTATATTGTATTAGGAAACAATTTGTTTGTGATCGCTACATGTTATGCAGTCTGCAATGTTACGCTGTATCCACGCATTGAAAGTGAAAATGGTGGTTACAAAAAAAAAAAAAATTTAAACGCAGAGTCAACGCATAACGATTGTTATATTTACCATTCTTCTAGAATTAACTCTTCGCCTGGCTGCAACTGGTCGCTCCAGAAATGCAAGGCATTTTCATCCACGCTTAACCCAACCGCTGAATCCAGTATGGCACATATCTCCTCCAGGATGCGCTCATAGGAATCGCCACTGCTTTCTTCAAATAATTGGTCGGGAGGTAGGTTCATTTCTTCGGGTTCCCATTCCAATGCATTTTCAGCTGAAAGGCTTGGTACATAATCATAGTACTTTTGTTCTTGTACAATGTGGGTTTCAGGAATGGAGGCTGCAGATATTGCAGCACGTATCGATTCAAACGGATCAGTAGTAGCGGATACATTGCTATTGCCATTAGGAATAAATATGCCTTTCACGACAATATAAGTGCCGTCTTTCAGGAGAAATTGTTTTTCCGGGGCAATCTTCCAGAAACCATAGGTGTGTTGTAGCTTATCCTGGTCACGTTCAAAAAAGTCATTACTTGATAAAGTGAATCTTATTGAGGAATTAAAATTCCGTGCATGCTTACGGTCTTGGTAATAAGGATATTTTGCTCGAATGAAATCATCGATTTGGCGTGTGCTTGCTTTCTGTCCGCGACTGTTCAAGATGGCTTCACAGATCATGTACTTATACCCTAAAAGGGGATTAATATTGTTAACGAATTCATCAGCCATGTCTGAGTAGCACAAAAGCTGTGTGCAGGTCTGTGTTATTTGCTCATCAAAATGAATGTGCTGAATGGCTAACAAACTCCTGTTTTTCCTTGTCAAGGTCAACAAAACTAACTACTTTGACTCCTTATTTCAAACGCCAATTGGATTTGTTTGTCTAATTGGGTTAACAGTTGTGGTTCGTGATATGGGACTGTGGGAGAAACATTTCTCCTTCTTTTATCTCGTTTGTGAAAAACATCCCTAGACTTTGAATGCGTTCACATAGTGTTTTTTTGAAAACTAACAAAGACCAGTGTGTGAAAATATTTCTTAGCCAGGCATATCAGTAAAAACACACCTGCAAAAAGAAATTTTTTTTCCCCGCTTACATTTCTGTGTGTATGTGAAAGTCTGGTTAACTCCCTGTCTGCATGAGTTTAAATACGTGTGTATATATATATATATATATATATATAAATATATCTCTTATAAAAATATATATATATTTATATATTATATTTTATTTTTTTTTATATTGCAGGAGTACACACAACATTGATGGCATTAAGTATACCTTGTATGAAACCTATTTAAATGGCGAGAAACATGATTGAATTAAGTAATAAACATTTGTTTAAGCACAATACTGTTAGAGTCTCATACTTAGGATATTTCTCAAACATTAGGCCTGTATTATTAAAATAGTGTTTTCACAAGGAAGCATGAAGTGTATTAGTTTGTGTATACCAGTT
>WSYH01000478.1:136086-179802 GCA_036426205.1 Ascaphus truei | reverse complement strand
CCCCGGGGTAGATGCCAGCACAATTTTGCAATAATAAGTACAAGTGCGTTCTCTGGTGACGGAGCGGAACATACTATAACATAGGCACGTAACAGGTAGGATCCCCTCGACTATTAAAACCAGAACCAAGAGGAGGAGTCGCCAGGTGTCTCAAAGAAGGGCGCAACACGGACCAAAAGCAGACCTTCCACTACCGAAGAACACGGTGGCAGTCCATTCCCTCCCCCCCTACCCCCCCTCCTTCTCCCTCCTTGTGGTTTTTTCCCTCTGTTGTCCAGTCTTTGGTCAGGTGAGTCAGGTTTGTCTAGTCCTGTGAGTGCATGTTGTAAGTCCCTTACTGCTTTTGAGTGATCTTACCCTTAATTGTGAGAGCGAAAAGGGTAAACCTCGGGGGGTTTCAAATTGTTTTATTATGGAATGTGGCATAGTGTACCTGTTGTGAAACCCAATAAAAATCTTGAAGTTGAAAAAAAAAAAATAATAAATAGACAAAGCGCCTACATTTTTAAATAACTATATACAAATATATTTTATAATAACTATTGTCATGCGTGTGTTTATATACATGTGAATGTTTATGCATGATTACATGTATGTAGGAGAGACCCCTGGTGCAGCACAGGCTGATGTGGAAGGTATATGATTTCCTCTTGGCAGCTTGGTGTGTGTATGGCCGCCTGGTGAGCCCACAAGTACGAGATCCAACCGGGTCTCGGGTAGAAGAGAAGAGACGAGCGCTCCAGAGGTAAGTATCAAACCGGTGTACTCCCCGCTACAAAAGGTATCAGCCACTTGCAATCAGGTAGGTACAAGGAAGCATCGGGGATGGGGTAGCGATGGATTCGAACGTCCGTTATGGAAATACAGAAGAGGAGGGGGCGCCAGCCAATGCCCCCGAACCACCGTCAGACTCGCTGTCTGCCAACTGGCACTACTCTGTACCCCCGCGGGGGGACGTAATGATGCACAATGACGCAATCCCAAAAATGTTAACCAGCCTAGAACTTGTGGAAATTCTCCCGGTACCACTACTTACCCCACCCCCCAACCCCCCCACTGAGTTCACAGAGAACATGCATGTGAATGGCTGCGTGATAGAGGGGGTGGGGGGCATTACAAGGGGTCTCTGCTTGTGAGAAGAGATACAGATGGGACAGGGATGCTCCCAGCTGCTCTCCGGTCTTGTGCAATGTCAGTGCAGCTGCTGGGGTCTCTGATGTGTCGTTCAGATGTTGCGTGTCTGTCAGCAGTGTGACGGGTGGTGAAACGAAGCATTGTTGGAGCACTGTGGTCCATGGACAATCGCTGCTCCCTGAAGACCACACTCTCCTCGTGCACAATGATGCGGCTCATGTGTGAGATTAGAGTCGCACTGTATATTCTGTATGAGGACACACTATCACTGCACTCTAAAGCTTCCTAGCCGGGACCGGTCGTTAGTTTCACTTAGTAATGCACAATGCCCACCCTACCACCGGTGACCCCTCCAAACATCAGGGGTTGTAATTAAGAAGCTCACAGTACGGGAACTTTGCCGCACAGTAGGGATGATCTATTCTGGCGTTTTAGGAATGGATACGGGTCTGAGAGACGCACGGATTCCCACAAAGACCGGGCAGCCAGGTCGTTAGCAGTCTCGGCCGGGAATGGGGGTCCGTCCGGCCAAACCCAGAAGCTGAGCCTGACCAGAAGTCAGATGCCACTACCGGCATTGGCCAGACGGGCCCCCCTTATTCTGCTGGGCCCACCAAGCAGAACTGGTAGAACCCGGGTTTAGGTCAAAGACTCTCCCCCACTCAACAAGCACTGGGCACTGCCCCCGCCCAACAAGTGCTCAGCACCCGCCTCGCTCAACAACAACCCCGAGCCTGGATGCACACGCCGGGAAAAATGCCGGTGGCGGACCTGCCTGGCAGAGACTTGTGGATGCTAGCAAAAGATATGGAGAACGTGTCACAACCTCTTACAGTCTCTGCATCCAGTATCTCCTCCCCAAACCCTCCTATTGAGTCACGTCCCGCCCCCCTCCCCCCGCCCACCCACCTCCCCCCACAGCACACGCAGACACTTGTGGAGCAATTCAATTAAAAACTCTGGCCTCCGCCTAATTTGTTTTGGGAGAGGTGCAAAGGGGAGGAGGGAGCTGTGAGCGTATGAGCGCACACAGAGGCAGGACCCTCCCCCGGACGCACTGCGCAGAATCGCAGAACTCTTCCCATTTTAACCCATTGCAGATGTTTCTGTTTCTCTGCAGCGTCCGAAGTAGAGTGCAGAGTATACTTAAGGTCCCCGGATCTGCTTCCATCACTGGGGGGGAGGGGAGGGGGGAGAAGGGGTCTCCTGTTCCCCTATACTAGGAGGGGCCTACTCCAGTCGTGAAGGGCCACCAACAGGTCAGGCTGTAAGGATATCCCTGCTTCAGCACAGACGGTGCAGTCGAAGACTGGCCAACGCCAGTCCTCAAGAGCCACCAACAGGTCAGGTATTAAGGATATCCCTGCTTCAGCACAGGTGGCTCAATCAGTGGCTCAGTCAAAGACTGAGCCACTGATTAAGTCTCCTGTGCTGAAGCAGGGATATCTTTACAGCCTGACCTGTTGGTGGCTCTTGAGGACTGGAGTTGGCCCCTCCTGACCTATAGCATTAGTATTGTAAATATTTGTTAACTATCAATACTGATTAAATGTTAGTTTTGAACATCACTAATTACCTTGTGGAGTGCAGCGATTAACAAGCATTGCTCCCAATATGAGAGCAATAGCCTGCTATCAACCGGCTCCCTGTACCGGCTCCCTGTACCGGCTCCCTGTACCGGCTCCCTGTACCGGCTCCTGTACCGGCTCCCTGTCGGCTCCCTGTACCGCTCCGGTTGTACCGGCTCCGTTTGTACCGGCTCCCTGTACCGGCTCCCTGTACCGGCTCCCTGTACGGCTCCCCTCTACCGGCTCCCTGTACGGCTCCTGACGGCTCCCGTGTACCGGCCTGTTACCGGCTCCCTGTACCGGCTCCCTGTACCGGCTCCCTGTACCGGCTCCCTGTACCGGCTCCCTGTACCGGCTCCCTGTACCGGCTCCCTGTACCGGCTCCCTGTACCGGCTCCCTGTACCGGCTCCCTGTACGCCTCCGTGTACGTCCCTGTACCGGCTCCCTGTACCGGCTCCCTGTACCGGCTGCTCTACCGGCTCCCTGTTACCGCTCCCTGTACCGCTCCCTTACCGGCTCCGCTTACGGTCCTGTACCAGCCGTGTTACCGCTCCGTGTACCGGCTCGTTTGTACCGGCGACTTTCCCAGTTGCACCCCCATTTATCCGGAACACCCCCGGCGGTCTGTGAGCGTTTCTCCTGCACGTTGTAAATATTAATACAGTTATCTTTCCATGTCTTTTTTATGTGTGGCCTCAGTGCGTGGGGAGAGAGCGTCGGGAGAGAGAGTGGAGAGCGCGTCCCCGGGGATGAGAGAGCGTCCCCGGGGAGAGAGCGCCCCGGGGAGAGAGCGTCCCCGGGGAGAGAGCGTCCCCGGGGGAGAGAGCGTACCCGGGGGAGAGAGAGACGTCCCCGGGGAGAGAGCGTCCCCGGGGAGAGAGCGTCCCCGCGGGAGAGAGCGTCCCCGGGAGAGAGCGTCCCCGGGGAGAGAGAGCGTCCCCGGAGGAGAGGCGGTCTCCGGGGAGAGAGCGTCCCCGGAGGAGAGCGCGTCCCCGGGGGAGAGCGCGTCCCGGCGTCCGGGGAAGCGCCCCGGGGAGAGCGCGTCCCCCGGGGAGAGCGCGTCCCGGGGAGAGGCGTTCCCCCGGGAGAGCGTCCCAGGGTGGGAGAGGTCCCCCTGGGGAGAGTGGGCAAGGAGAGACGTCCCCCGGGGAGAGCGTCCCCCGGGAAGAGCGTTCCCCGGGGAGAGGCGTCCCCCGGGGAGAGCGTCCCCGGGGAGAGCGTCCCCCGGGAGAGGTCCCCTGGGAGAGCTCCCCGGGGAGAGCGTCCCCAGGGGAGCGTCCCCCAGGGAGGAGAACGTCCCCAGGGAGAGTACTTTCTCTGCGATACTGATGGGCACTGGAGCGAGGAGAAACAGGTACTTTGATACCTGATGTCAGGAGGCATATTGAAAATGACACCAAAATGGGGATTACTGAAATATATCTCGGAGAAAGCCGCCGTGAGAAAGGATTCTCTGGGGGTTATTATCGTGGGGTATCAAGGCAAATGTTCTGACGGCGTCTCTGTTACCCTGCGCCAACTGCAGGGGCTTTGTAGGGCGAAAGACACAAGTGGCAGCAGGTACTTTTAATACTCACTCTGACACCTGTGATTCCAGGGTGACCAGGGGGTCCGTCTTTCCCTTTTAACCCTTCCGTGCCCTTATCTCCTTTTCCCCCCTCCGGGCCTGGCTCTCCCTTCTCCCCCTGTGGATAGAGGAGGGTACGAGGATGTCACGAAGCATATAACATAGAGCCACATACTCAGTACTGTACTAAGCATTCTTCTGCCACCAGACAGCGTCCTCTTGATTCAAGTCATTGAGTTGTGAGAAGTCTTCCAGTCCGGTGTCACACGTCAGAACGATTCCTAGTAACTATGAGCCCTAATCTCCTCGTCACGCCACCTCCCCCACCCCCCCCGCGCTCCTACTTACCTTCATGCCATCAGGGCCCATCATGCCAGTGTCCCCCTCCAGTCCGATCTCTCCCTGCAAAGAGCGCAGGGTATTAGCAGCGCTGGCAATGTACATGCTACACGCACACGGCGGTGTCTACAGCACAGTGGCGGCTTTCTGCCTATTTGTACCAACGGTTATATTTGTCATCGATTGTGATAACTTTTAATGAAGCAACAGAAAGGGACTTTATAGTGTGTACAGAGCCGCACGGGTCTCTTCTTCATATGTACAGAGCATTCTAAACCTCACAGGTCTCTTCTTCATATGTACAGAGCATTCTAAACCTCTGGCAGCCACAGGTCTCTTCTTCGTATGTACACATGAATTACATCTGTTTTGAACTCTTGTGGGTCCTCTACAAGGTGGCGAATCTGCATGATGAATCTCCTCCTCTCCAGGACCCTTACGGGTTCTAGAACTGACTTGCAGACCCCGATACTGTCCCAACACCCACCCAGCTGCCATGGGGAACCTTCGAACCCGCAAACCCGCTCCGCTCAGTAAGGGAGAGGGCTGCAGCTGCATATATGCCCTTGCGTGACAAATCCAGACACATATCTAAGCGGATCGGGGAAGACTCACCCTCTGGCCGATCAGTCCTTGTTCTCCGGGGATCCCCAGTGGGCCGATGTCTCCCTGTGGAGAGGAACACAGAGGGGGCGTTATGGGCCCTCGATTGCCAATGGCTGGGAGTTTAAGAACTAGAAAAATGTCCTTACAATGTGGATCTGGTTGACAGGTATAATACAGGCGGGCGTGTGCACAATGCAGCTCCCACTTCTTATAGAAAGCATACGTTCTTCCTGTACTTGTGCCACCGCTATTTTTTAACATTGGTATCTAAAGAAAAATGAACCAAAATTCCCTGATATAGAAGGCTGAGAAGAAGCTTAGGAGAAGCAGCTGTGTCCCACACAGCAAGCCCCCGCTCTCATGCTAAGGAGATCATTGAAACTCTCGGCACGCAGAGAGTGAATATGCGTGTGCAGCCGGGGCCAGAACTCCTCCCCTGTCCGGCTGAGATCAGAAAGTGTCGCGCTGTCAGACGCGGAGAGGAGCCAGCTACTGTGAGCCTGGCGTTTCCCAGCGGCAAGGCCGCGCACATCAATGGGGTTTTGTTCCCAGAGAAAAGGGGCAGGAGGGGAGGCTTACATTTCACCCCTGACACATAATGGGAACAGTAGCTCCTGTGATAAGGGGGAGAAGGGTTTTGCCAAAAACAATGAGGGTGGAAAATAAAATACAGAGTAACAGAGGGGGAAAAGCGTGTGATCCTGAAGAGCGAGGCGTACAAGACAGAGAGCTGCCGGAACCAGCCAAATACACAGGGTGACATTAAAACACAAATGTCTTTGGGACAAGCCCAGAATATCCAAGCTGGCTTAAAGAGACCTCAATGTTATTTTCTCTTCGTTTTGTCTTAGAAATCACACACAAAGCCATTAACCATCGATACGCTGACCATCGATGTGACAAGGTCCCGGTTTCATCCTGTCTGGGGAGTGGCGTTAGGGAGGTGCTAAGCGAGCCCCGTATTATAATGATATGTACCCCAATCCTGTCCCTTATCTTCCCAAATCTGCACCAAACACCTCCCTCCATCCGACTCAGGCGCAGGCAGAGTAGGAGAGGCTCGCGGTGCGTCCCGCGCCGGGCACAGTAACCCCGTTAAGAAATATATATCGGGATGAGATTTATCGCAATAGGATACAAGACCCCATGAACTATTTTAATTGAAAACATTCAAATGTTCTAAGGGTGCGTCCGGCATTTAGTGGGTATTTAGGGGAAGGGACGGAGGTTACCCGCGGGGCAGGGGGATTGTGTGGGAGGGGCGGGTGCTGCGTGCCCACGGGTGCGCCAGCTCTGCCTCTTTGGAAGATGCGGGATTGTAACACTTACTGACTGATGGCACTGCCACCATTACCAGGTTAGTACCCATCTTATCGGTAAGTTGCCCAACTCTTGCCAGAGTAACAATTTCTTGCGTTGGTATAAACAGCTCCTTAGAGTATCAATAGTAAAGAAATACTTAAGATACTTAAAGAGTATCAATAAACATTAAAACCAACATTTTGGCCGAGGATGACGGGGGCTGTGTGCGCTCCTCTGCGCGCACACAGCAATCCCTCCTGCAAAGTCTCTCACCTTCATCCCGGGTTCGCCTGGGGGTCCCGGCTCCCCTTTCGCCCCTGGAGGTCCCTGCAACAAAAGCAGCTAGTTACAAGACGGGAAAGGATGGAGTCCGGTCATATCAACTCCTCCGCTGCTGCCAGAGAGGCCTGGAGTCCATGTATACCAGGGGGTGGGCAACTCCAGTCGTCCAGACCCTCCAGCAGGTCAGTGTTTCAGGATATCCCTGCTTCAGCACAGTGGCTCAATCAGTGGCTCAGTTGCAGACTGGTTCAACTCAAGCCCTCAAGGGCACCAAACAGGTCAGGTGTTCAGATATCCCTGCTTCAGCACAGGTGCTCGATCAGTAGCTAGTCTAGACTGAGCCACTGATTGAGCCACCTGTGCTGAAGCAGGGATATCCTTCATTCCTGACCTGTTGGTGGCCCTTGAGGGCTGCAGTTGCCCTGCCCTGATTTAGACATTACAGCCACATGTGCCTATTGCTTCTTTGGTGCCGATCCGTGTGAACTCTCCCGGGTTTCTCTGGAGGTGGTTCCTAGCTGTGCCGGGCCCTCATTGCTACACTTGCGGCAGACTGGCCACCTGTATACCCAGCCATGGAAAGCTCGGTTACCAGGGAAACGCCCCCGTTACAATGTATCACGGGGGAACGGCTTTCTGGTAGTAGCATGGTAGAGTTTGATGGTAGATGAGAGCATCTTAAAACAGGACCATTTGGGCATCATCCCCCCCCCCCTGCAAAAAGGAATCACCCCTCCCAGCGACTGGATTGGGTAACAACAACGCTGCTAGGCAATGCTGGGAAGCCGTCTTCTCATTACTCAGGGACATGTAAGCACCGGTCATCTAAATGGGGCGTGCATCTTCCTGAGCGTGTCGAAGACTACTTCACAGCATCCGAAGGGGATCATTCTATATACGTGGAAGTGGCCGCTTGTGACGTTGTTTGGCCCCAAATTCCGATCTACTTTAATGGGGATTTATGGACACAAACGGCTCAACTACATCCGTCCCGCTCAGTCCCCTGGGCTCGTGTCCTATCTTTCTTCTAGTGATAATGAGGACGTAGGGGAAAAAATACCAAATGTACAGCAACTGATATTCAAAGTCAGAATTTCATTGCCAACCCGAAAGTGCTTGTAGGGCCTTGTATCCAAATCAGAATACAGCAATGAGCAGCCATATTTCCATAAAGTAATATAATAGGTGTGGTTTTAAAATATTATCTATATTATATATATGATAGATAGATCTATATATATTATACTTCTATATAATAGATCGTCTATATTATAAATCCAGCCTTGAAGATCACCCAATCACAGTATAATGGGGAAGCCATAGAACCATACAGCGTGAAAACCAAGAGAGACCCCGATACATGGGACCACCTTAACGCAGTGAAGTACTTATACTTCTGAAAAGAAAATCTATAAATTAAGTAAATAATTTGGTATATTGGATGTGCATTTGGGCGTCTCTGTTTCCTGTTGTATATTGGGGATCACTTGCCCAGTGCTCCCGAGTATAGAAATATACAGCATAACAGTGTGGATTTGTGATTTTGAGCTTGCTGTGAATGTGTATTTGTAACCGCACAGCCGGCGATGTGAGGAAATGTGTGTGTGTGTGTGTGTGTGTGTGTATCTTTGCAACGGTAGTCGCCATGAAACACCGTCACTCTCAGAAGCGCGCTGGAAGTGCTCAGCGTGGGACGAGGACCCATGGCACCGCCAATGTCATTTCCAAGGTCAAGCTGTTTTTTTTTTAGGAATATTACTGAACGTGTCAAATGTTTCTACCTTGTGCCCAATTTCGCCCAAAGCTCCGACAGGTCCTTGTGGTCCCAGAGGCCCCTGCAAGAGAAAGCAAATATTGCTTATAGGATTTGTTAGTGCTTCATAAAGAGCAGTTTGCGTGAGAGAATTAATGGATTGAATGCGCTCATTCCATGCAAAGTGTTGTAATGCCATATGTCTTCTAGACAGTCAACCATCTATGTGACGTGTTCTAGACAGTCAACCAGAAATGTGACGTGTTCTAGACAGTCAACCTTCTATGTGATGTCTTCCAGACAGTCAACCATCTATGTGACGTCTTCTAGACAGTCAGCCTTCTATGTGACGTGTTCTAGACAGTCAGCCTTCTAAGTGATGACTTCTAGACAGTCAACCATCAATGTGACGTGTTCTAGACAGTCAACCTTCTATGTGATGTCTTCTAGACAGTCAACCATCTATGTGATGTGTTCAACACAGTCAACCTTCTATGTGATGTGTTCTAGACAGTGAACCATCTATGTGACGTGTTCTAGACAGTCAACCTCTTATGGGATGTGTTCTAGACAGTGAATCCTCTATGTGACGTGTTCTAGACAGTCAGCCTTCTATGTGATGTCTTCTAGAAAGTCAGCCTTCTATGTGACGTGTTTTAGACAGTCAGCCTTCTATGTGATGTGTTCTAGACAGTCAGCCTTCTATGTGATGTCTTCTAGAAAGTCAACCTTCTATGTGATGTCTTCTAGACTGTCAGCCTTCTATGTGATGTGTTCTAGAAAGTCAACCATCTATGTGACATGTTCTAGAAAGTCAGCCTTCTAAGTGATGTCTTCTAGACAGTCAGCCTTCTGTGTGATGTGTTCTAGACAGTCAGCCTTCTATGTGATGTGTTCTAGACAGTCAACCATCTATGTGACGTGTTCTAGACAGTCAACCTTCTATGTGATGTCTTCTAGACATTCAACCATCTATGCGATGTGTTCTAGACAGTCAACCTTCTATGTGATGTGTTCTAGACAATGAACCATCTATGTGATGTGTTCTAGACAGTCAACCTTTTATGGGATGTGTTCTAGACAGTCAACCATCTATGTGACGTGTTCTAGACAGTCAACCTTCTATGTGATGTCTTCTAGACATTCAACCATCTATGCGATGTGTTCTAGACAGTCAACCTTCTATGTGATGTGTTCTAGACAATGAACCATCTATGTGACGTGTTCTAGACAGTCAACCTTTTATGGGATGTGTTCTATAACATTAAGCTTCCAACAGGATGTTTTCTAGAATGCAAACCTTCCATGTTACGTGTTCTACAATGCACACATTACATGTTACGTGTTCTACAATGCAAACCTTCCATGTTACGTGTTCTACAATGCACACATTACATGTTACGTGTTCTACAATGCACACATTCCATGTTACGTGTTCTACAATGCACACATTACATGTTACGTGTTCTACAAGGCACACCTTCCATGTGGCCTCTTAATCCTACTTTATGTGGGTGCCATGTCCTTACAGCCGGTGTTTAGTTACAGATGGTGAGAGACAGTGATAAAAAGGAGACGACAGGTATGAAGCGAGCCACTCTGCGAGAGGATAAAACCATGGAGCGGAATAACAGCGCGCAAAGACACTACTAGAGAGAGACAGATGGGCCATAGAGAGACAGAATGGGTGACATGATGGCGTGTTGTGGGAGAATAGGTTTGGCTGGTCGATACTTGCCGGATTTCCTGGGACTCCCTTATCCCCAGGTGGCCCAGAGGATCCTGGGATTCCCTGTAAGAATAAGAAAGTCAGCTCTGTCTGTGTCACCCACTCCTCTAACTACGAGGCCTTCAAAAATGTGCTGGGACTTACTGGAAACCCCTGTGGCCCGGCCAGCCCTCGGTCTCCCACCTTGCCCTGCACACAGAAAGAACAAGAGCTGTTAAATGGCACGGAGGGACAAGCGGGGTGCTCTTCCATCGCAGAGGGTGGGAATTATAGTCTAAGTGCTAAGTCGGAGGATCAGTGAGCAGCTTCTGCCAAGGACCAGTTCTGATCCGCGAGGCTTGGGGACCGGTCCCTTCTCCTAACTCTACCACCAGGGTGTGGGAGAACGGCGAGATGTTTCAATACAGAGCTCCATTATCCAGACATGCAAGCAATGGCAGATATGAATCACTGGGCCAAAGAGCTTACAATCTGTTTACATACCTGTTGCCCGCTCAGACCTTGCTTGCCCTGAATCCCGTGAGCGCCCTGTAAATGAGACATCCCGTCAGCTGGTGTCACCGATGGCAGAAGATCGGCGCTGAGGCCTGTAGACTAGTGGAGCATGTTACAGTTCTGCCTCAATGTGGCGAAGACGTTCTTAGTAACACTCAGGCAAAAGAATTAACCTTTCAGAACAAAGATCTTTGCCCCCCCTTACCTAAGACAGGGGGGCTCAACTCCAGTCCTCAAGGCCCCCTCAACAGGTCAGGTTTTCAGGATACCCCAGCTTCAGCACAGGTGGCCAATTGGTCCTTGCTTCAGCACAGATTACTCAATCGAAGATTGAGCCACCTGCGCTGAAGCAGGGGTATCCTGCAAACCTGCCCTGTCGGTAGCTCTTGATCGCTGACAATTGATAGCAATGCATTTCCTAATTCTCCGGCTGTTCCCACGGGCAGCGCTGGCTATGACAGCAGACACAGGGCACGGGGCAGCTTTAGTCCATCTGCCTGAAGGCATCACCCAGTCTGTCTGCGGGCGGCTTAGCAAGTCCATGACAAAGAATAACACCTCCATGGGAACAGGAAGCCGGGAGATGTTCCCCCTCCCTGTACACACACACCCCCTCCCAAACCGCAGCCCGGAGAATTTGCCCCGTCACGGATAACGCAGGCCTGTGACATCCCTCCCAGGCTGGAATGTTACATTTAATGCGGCACCTGGGAAGAAAATACCTCGTCCTCCCCAGGACAGTGAAGGGTCGGGGTTCTCCGGGCACGACACATCGAGGGGGAGAAACGGAACAATTCGGGGAATGCTCCTTTCTGCACCCAACAGGTGCCCTATATACCCAATACTGTCCTTTATAGGGTCAGTGGGACAAGGCGTACAATCCAATGTCTTCTATATAGGATCTCTATAAGGAGATTCCCATAACCATATTCCCATCAAGAAGACGTATAGTAAGAAGCCAACCTCTGGTTATAAATAGAATTAAATCCCAATAAAAGGTACGTGTCCTGAAGCAGCTTCCATGCCTTTTATTTATTCTTGTTCTCTCAAACACATTGAAAGCTGTTTTTTTTGTGGGTCACAATTAAGAATTAATTAAGTTTTAATTAAGTTTCATTCCCAATTAAGTTTAATTCCCTCCATAAAACGAGGGCAAGTGATGCATGACAATAAGGCGAAGCAGAAGGTGTTACAGCAGGGGGCGCCCAACTTCAGTACTCAAAGGCCACCGGCAGGGCAGGCATTAGGGATATCCCTGCTTCAGCACAGGTGGCTCAATCAGTGGCTCAGTCTTCAACTGAGCCACCTGTGCTGAAGTAGGGATATCCTGAAAACCTGACCTGTTGGTTGCCCTTTGAGGACTGGGGATAGCCGCCCCGTGTTACAGCATCTGAGACGAGAAAAAAAACGGCCGTTATTGCTGCAGAAAAGCGGTAAATAAAGGTGCAGAACGGGTCTCGGGTCTCTGTGACAGTTCTATAATATAAGGGAGCAGGAAGTCCAGAGCGTCGTCCAGGAGCAATCCGACCTGTGACCTCGTTCTGCACATCCATGCGCTGGGTTTCTGATATCCGGCATTCCCGCGTGTAATTCTACGCACGGACGCAGGGTCAGCTTGAGGACTGCACTGATGCAAACAGATTTGACAATGCAAACGCGTGCACTGATACACAGACCTTCACACGCATGCACTGATACACAGACCTTCACACGCGTGTACTGACACACAGACCTTCACACGCGTGCACTGACACACAGACCTTCACACGCGTGTACTGACACAGACCTTCACACGCGTGTACTGACACACAGACCTTCACACGCGTGCACTGATACACAGACCTTCACACGCGCTGCCCTAACCCAAGGAGCCCCGACCATAATTGTTCCCCACCGCACTTCCCACCAACCAGGCAAGGCTTCACTGCCCTAACCCTGACCCGACCATATTTTCCACCCTACCCCCACCAGGCAAGCTCTCACTGCCCCTAACCCCCATAGCCCTACCTAATGTTCCCAACCCTACCCACCAACCAGGCAAGCCGCCCAACTCTGCACCTAACCCATATGCCCGACCATAATGGTTCCCACCCCTGCCCACCACCTGCAAGCTCTCCATGCACCTAACCCATAGCCGACCATAATGTTCCCACCCTACCACCAACAGGCAGCTCTCAAGCACCTAACCCATAGCCCGACCATAAAATGTTCCCAACCCCTGCCCACCAACCAGGCAAGCTCTCCACTGCCCCTAACCCATAGCCCCGACCATAATGTTTCCCACCCTACCCACCAACCAGCAAGCTCCCAATGCACCCTAACCCATAGCCCGACCATAATGTTTCCCCCACCCCTGCCCACCAACCAGGCAACTCTCATGCAACGTAACCCTATCCCGACCACTGTTCCCACCCCCTGCCCACCACCAAGCAAGCTCTCCATACCCTACCCATAGCCCGACCATATGTTTCCCACCCCCTGCCCACCAACCAGGCAAGCTCTCAATCACGTAACCCATAGCCCGACCATAATGTTCCCCACCCCCTGCCCACCAACCAAATAAGCTTCTCCATGCCTCTAACCCTACATCCATACGTGAGCCAGGCAGGATTACAAGGGTTCCAACACTTTATCTGAGGCGCCGGGGAAGGATCCTTGAAAAATTGTTCTGTTCCTCCAAATGTTCCGGCCAATCTTCACTCTCCTGTTAATTTCATTCAAAGGTTCCCATCCGTGGTCACTTGCCGCAAAGTTAGCAGTATTGGCAATCTTCTAGTTCGATTCATTTAGTGCGATCTTTGGCAGACTCATACATTCGTTGAACATCACTTTGATATTTCGAGATGTATTTAATATACTCGCGTTGGCAATTCTCCAATTCTTGCTGAAGTTCTTCTGGAAAGGTGGCAAAAATAACAGTGTCATCTGCAAAAGCGGTAGGTGGCTCAAAATTCAACAACTATTATAGTTGCGGTGGAAAAGTTTGGTTACATGAATGTCTCAATGCACACTCCCTTGTGATCTTCTGGTGAAACGGTTGTCTCCCTGCCACACGTCAGTTATGACGGGTTACATGGTGTTCTCCTGAAGCATCCTTGATGTATCTGGCATGTGACCACGGTTGGTCTCAATGCCGCACTCCCTTGCGGATTGGTGACCAGTGGTCTCCATGCAACATCCTTGCTGTGATTGATCTTGTTCTGATCTTGTTCTCTTCTGGTTGGACAACGGTGTCTCCCTGCCACACTCAGTTACTGAGTGTACATGGGTCTCCTGCAACATCCCTTTTACTGTCCTGGTGACATGGTGTTGTCTCTTCAGCACACTACTTGCTGATGCCTGGTGACATGGCGGTATCCTGCCACACTCCCCTTGCTGATCCCTGGTGAAATGGTTGTCCCTGCCCACAATCCCTTGCTGATCCTGGTTGACACGTCCTTGCTTGCTGATCCCTCTTGTATCTATGTATTCCAAGGGTGATGTGTGGACATTCTGTTAAAGTTCTTTATAATATCACGGTTTCGCTACGTCAAACACGTTGTTTCCTAATAAATATAGGAAGTGCGGTGTAGATCGAATCGATGCTTTTACGGAAAATTATACGGATCCTAAGCCGAGTGAAAAAGTGAAAGATAGTGTTCGTTTACTTTGGGACACCACTGGTGGAAGACTTGGGATGTGGACCATTGTGTTGAGACCCCCACTGCCGATATTCGGCTGTTCTCCAGGCTGGGCAAAGTCGGGGCTATGTTGTAGCCAATGATGGGAGTATCGACGTAAAGATCCGAAGGCTTGGAAGTAGGCAGATGGGTCAGTAGTTCTTGAGGGTCTTTGTCTCCTCGTGGCGATTGAGGATTAACATGGCATTACTCCACTATTCTGGAATTTCCTGTTCTTAAAGGCAGCATGTAAAGGGTTTTGGCAGGATTTTTTATACTTCTTCCCCAGCTCTTTCAATAAATATATACCATATATAGCATCACAGCCCCTTGGTGATATCACTGCTGATGAAAGATCCGATGGATGGATGGATATGATATATATACCACATTCGTTAAGTATGGTGGGTAAAAAAAAAGTGACAAAAACATCACAGTAACAATATAGCAAATGGAAATATTAATGTATGATATTCTGCATTCTTAGAAAGGTCTGTAACCCCGCCTTGTCCACATTAGCGCCCAGCGCACAGTTTCAATCGGCAAGCAAGGGAGGATGGTAGGGGAGCTAATGGGGGGGGCAGGTGGGTTGTGGCCAACAAAGGAGAGGGGAAGACAAAACAGCCATGGAGCAGAGAACTGCTGTGTGTGGTCTCGAGCGCTTCTCACTTCAATACTGTGTCCAGTAGTTTTAAAAGAGCTGGCCACCCTAGTGAGGCTTGCTGCCAGTAGAATAAGATAATAGCACAGGGTTTGCTAAAAAGGGTTGATCAACAAGAAAACGTGCTTTGAATGAGCGCTGCAAGATTGATAGAAATGGATTATTTGGAAGATGAAAGTGTATCATTATTGATTATTTCCTGGGTTTTTAGCATGAATGTTTATTGTCATCGGCCTGCTTTCGAGTTTCCATGGAGCTCCTGTCCAACAGAGCGTGACCTTAATGCCGTTTTACTGTAGGGCGGCGACCTTCTTCTATGATTATATGGGGCGCGTATCTATGCTTTCCTTGTGTAGGTTCCGGCCCCTCTGGCAGGGAAGGGGGTTAAGGGAAGGGGTCGGTCGCACCAATCCGTGGGGAGAGTATATACCTGCATGCCCAGCAGCTCAGAGGACGTATCATCCTAAAATAGGGAAGTTGTGGTTTAACAAAAAAGGGCCATTTTTCCCCTCTTCTTCCCCACTCTGGTTATGACAAAGGGGAACTTGTTGGGATCCCGGGAGGTTCTGCACTTCTGGTCCTGTGGGAAGATATTTCCATCCAGAAAAGCTGATGCTTGATCTGTTGTGTTTATGAGCCGTGAAAAGATTCCTCGGTGAGCACACAGGACCTGCAGGTTGAAGGGGTGTTTTGAGAAGGAAGAGGAGGAAGGATTGCGGCTTTATGATGAAAACCAGGGGAATGGTTCTAAATCCGTAGAGAAGAGGAAGCGGGGAAGAGGATAGAAGAATACAAATTATAAAAAAATATGAGAAGGGAGAGAGAGATGGTATAAAGGAGGAGAGAGAAAAAAAGGGGGGAGATAGAGAGGGAGAATGTTATGGGGAGAGCCAGTGATAGAGATTAGAAAAAAATGAAAGGGAGAGAGATAATAGGGAGCAAGGAGGATATAGAAAAGGTAGAGAGAAGAGAGAAAAAAAAGGGATAGAGAGAGATGGAGAAAGAGGAGAGAGAAAAAAAATGAGGTAGCGAGAGAAAAGGTGAGGGGAGAGGAAAACAAACAGCGGAGAGAGATCTTCTCCCCTAGTATCATCTTTTTATCCATTAGTACTTCGCTTTCTACCTAGTCGATATCTATTTAACTAGTCTGACCCCACCCCCCCTTTTTACTATTCTCTCTCTCTCTTTCTCCCTTACTTAGTTCTCTCATCCCGATTGCGTTCTCTCTCTCCCCATCTTCACCCTACCCGTTCTTCTCATCCCTCCCGTTCTATCCTCCGCTCTCCCCCCTCTCTCTCTCTTTCTCCCTTAGTCTCTCTCCCGCTTTCTGTCTCTCTCTCCCCCTCCGTTATCGCGCTCTGCTACGTTAGCTCTCTATCGCGGTGGGCAATATCTCTTCTTGTCACGCCCGCACTGAGCCCGGTACATAGTGGAGGATGTGCAGAAAGAGACTGCTCACCCCAACTTTACACATGCGGGTTTTAAGGCCCTTCCAGAATTGGCCAAAAAATAGGCCAAGGTCTGGGCACAAGTTTATAAACAGTATATGCTCCGGAAGGTCTGGTGTCAGTACACGCGGGTGAAGGTGTGGATCGTGCAAGCGTGGGTGAGTCTGTTATCAGTCACTCGTTGAGAGCTTGCCTGGTTGGTGGGTAGGGTGGGAACATTATGGTCGGGCTATGGGTTAGGGGCAGTGAGAGCTTGCCTGGTTGGTGGGCAGGGGTGGGGGTCAGGTCTCTGAATTTAGTCTTGTCGGTGGCATGGTGATGGGTTTGACAGTGGAGGCGATTGTATCGATGAGGTGGATGGCTGGAGGGTTTTGGAGAGACCGTAGAAAGGGGAGAGGGTAGGGGAGACCATGGGGGAAGGCGGGGTGGGAGGGGTTGGGATAGAAGGAGATTAACAGGGGATCATGGAATGTGATGGAGAAGAGACAACTGAAGACAATTAGAGAGGGGCAGATTAGATGTGGTGGGGGAGCTTGTTCCAGTGGAGGGGGGCGAGTAAGGCAAATGATCAGAATCAAGGGGATGCACAGAGGGATGGGGGGCACAGCGGGCTTTGCATACCATACACATACTAAGAAATTCGGTGCCAATAACACAGACAATGACAAACATAGGCTGCAAATGATGTGAGGCAATAAGGTCCTAATGACTCATTTCCTAATCGCTCACGTCCCTCGGTTCCGCTGCACTGCAGAGTGCCACATCCTGACACAATGTATGTATGCTCGGTTTAACCACACACAGATCCATACTCAATCTGGGGCAAACCCATAATAAAGCAGACAAAGATCATTAAAAAAAAAAAAAAACCTTCGCCCCTTCCCCCCCCAAAGTATTGCAAGATTTCCAAGCGGAGGACGCTGGGAAGGTCGGACTCCCTGCGCACATTGTCACTCTGTACATATCGCGGATATTCCCAGCACCTGGAACCTGCAATCAGCAAACAACCCCCTTCCAGAGAGGGTCAGCCTCGGCTCCCGAGGGTTTGCGACTCCTTTTCTTTTAGGATTTAAGCTCTTCCCGGCACGAGAGCCTTCGGGACGGAGGTGCCAGCGAGGGGGGCTGCCTTCCTGCCCGGGACTAGCTGTGGCCTCAGGGGGGTTTGGGGATGTCTGAATTTTTCGAAGCATGACTGGAATGCTCTTTGTGACCTCCAGCCTGTGGCCTGGACAATGTGCTTCCCCGCGCCTGTCTGAGCAAGAAGCCACTCACTGGGGTAATTTCCATTATGATGAGGATGAGGATGATGAGGATGATGATGAGGCTGTATAAGGGCCGTGTGTACTGCGTAGTGAAAGACGCAATGACATTATCCCAACAATACTGCAGTGTTGGGATATACGGAGAGAAAAAAAACAGGGTCTTTTGTTGCTGGACCCTCGGCCAGTAAAGGGATTCAAGCAGACCACACAACATCATTTAAATCAGGGGTGGTCAACTCCAGACCTCAAGGGTCACCAACAGGTTAAGTTGTCAGGATATCCCTGCTTCAGCACAGGTGGCTCAATCAGTGGCTCAGAAATTGAGCCACCTGTGCTGAAGCAGGGATGGATTGAGCCACGTGGGCTGAAGCAGGGATGGTTTGAGCCACCTGTGCTGAAGCAGGGACGGATAGAGCCACCTGTGCTGAAGCTGGGATATCCTGAAAACCTGACCTGTTGGCGGCCCTTGAGGACTGGAGTTGGCCACCCTGGATTTAAAAACTTTTGCGGCACCAAGGTGCCACCACCACCTAGTGATCACGTAACTACTCTGGCGTCACAGATGACGCGAACGGGAAGCGGAGAGGGGAGTCCTCCTTCCATCCACCTGCCTGTCGGGTTTGGCGCGCGTGCTCCCCGATCCCACCCTCGAAAAACGAGATTAAAAGCAGGGGAGTCGACGGGGTCCCAAACCCCACGATGTGGTGGCTATATCATCAGGCACACCAGGGGTTAAAATAAGCATTTTTCTTCTTCTATCCCTCTTGTATATCGGGTCGCCAGGCGGCGTCTCCAAAAATACTGGACACAACGGTGAGAGGTGCGACGTGTTCGAGACACACACACACACACTCTCTGCTCCATGCGGTTTCCCTCTCTCCTTGGCCCCACCCTCTGGCTCCTGACTGGCTGCATTACCCAGCAGTGGCCAATTAGAATGGAGGAAGCGGCGGCGGTTACTGAGGCCCCTGCGCTCACCCCCACAGCAATAAAACTGGTTGCCGGGGAGAATGCGGGGCCCGTTAAGTCCCATGGCGTCCCGTTGTCATGGAAACGCGTCGCCATGGGACGTAGGAACGCTGCAAGAGTAGGGGGCATGGGCGACAAAAAGGTAAGTGCGTATGGCCCCGGCGATACGGAGAGTAGTTGTAGGCTGCAATAGGGAGCGTGCGCGGCCAGGCACACCATGCCATCGGCCATATTGGTTTTGACGTCTTCTTGGCTTTAAGTATATTCACCAATGAGAACAAACCGACCTGAGCTAGAACCCAGCACTGAAAGCACAAGGGCGGCGCTACAGGCCAGGCGATGAAATATCCGGTATTAAGGACTTTAATTTAATCTTCTCCGCATAGAACCCCGATAAGGGGCAGCGGAGCTGCTGCAGTGCCACGCATGGAGCAGCAGAGGGCAGTAGACCAGCTCCCAAACCTCTCCTCGGGGAACTGCGGGCCTCACCGGGTTTTAGGAAGAACCAAGGCATGTGCACTGGAGAGTCGGGCCAGCTCTGAGATCCACTTCAGAAGACCCTTTAAAGGCGGGGGTGGGCAACGCCAGTCCCCAATGGTCACCAAGAGGTCAGGTTTTCTGGACATCCCTGCTTCAGCACAGGTGGCGCAATCAGTCCCTGCTTCAGCACAGGTGGCTCAGATTGAGCCACCTGTGCTGAAGCAGGGATATCCTGAAAACCTCATCTGTTGGTGGCCCTTGGAGCTGGCCACCCCAGGGTTAAAGGGTAGGTTGGGAGACCACAGGATCCCAAGGACATTTCAGTCCGCAGTGAAGAAGACGGGGGGGGGGGGGGGCGTTCACATTTCATCTGCCCAGGCTGGCTGCCAATCATAATCCTGGCCCATTTATCCAGCGAGCAGACGGCTCCGAGTTCTGGCTGATCCAGTCTGATTTCTTTTATCATTCCCAGCTCTGTGACCAGTAATCAGATTGTCCGACGTAATCAGACACAAAATGTATGGATCCCAAATGTATTCCTATTACTTTTCTTCTTTTCCTACCCCCCCCCCTATTAAAGTTTTTATTTTGAAAAATATTTTGAGGGGTAAAAGGAAAGGGAACATTGGGTTTTACACGTCACAGAAAAGATAATATAGCGTTCTAAATTATGGGAGAGAGGGGGGAGGATGGTGGGGAATGGAGAGGGGGGGAGGATGGTGGGGAATGGAGAGGGGGGGGGAGGATGGGGGGAAGGAGAGGCGGGGGGGGGGAGGTGGGAATGGAGAGGGGGGAGGAGGGGATGGTGGGAAGGAGGGAGGGGGAGGAGGATGGTGGGGAATGGGAGAGGGGGGAGGGGGAGGATGGGGGGGAATGGAGAGGGGGGGGAGGAGGGGGGGAATGGGAGGGAGGGGGGAGGAGATTGGTGGGGAAGGAGAGAGGGGGGAGGATGGTGGGGAATGGAGAGGGGGAGGGGGAGGATGGTGGGGAATGGAGAGGGGGAGGGGGAGGATGGTGGGGAATGGAGAGGGGGGGGTGGGGAATGGAGAGGGGGAGGGGAGAGGATGGTGGGGAATGGAGAGGGGGGGGGAGAGGATGGTGGGGAATGGGAGGGGAGGGGAGGATGGTGGGGGCCATGTGGACTTGTCTAGATATGGGTAGGTAACCAGCCATGTAAATCCATAAATACATTCTATATTTAGTGTCGCGAGACCAACAATCACACCCCATCAGCTTGGTTGTTTCTGTCATGGCGTCATCACACATTACAATCAGGGGTGACCAGATGTCCTGTGTTTTGGGACTTTGTCCTGGGTCCCGACTATTAAAGGGGGGAAAAAAATCCCGTTTTTTTCAAGCCGCCCGTGCGCATCCACAGCCGGCATGCGCGCCCATCACGCATGCGCACGAGTGGCCGGCAAACGTACACGCAGCCAGCAAGTTGCTAGTGGAGCGTGCGCCTGCGCGATGGGCTCTTGCATTTTGGTGGTTGGCGCTCGCCGTTGGCACATGCAAAAATGTTGTTGCGGTTTGTCCCGGGGGGGGGGGGGGAAATATGGTCAACCTAATAACAACGACATGGTGGACCAGTCAAAGACGAGTGGTTCCAGGGATCCCAAGTTCTCCTGGAATGTATCCAAGGAACCGTTGAGCCAAGCTGTACGTTTCTCACGACTCAAGATATACCAGCGTTTCTGCGAGGATGTTGGGGGCCGAGCCTTTGCCGCAACGCATCTCGTGGCTGAAAAAAATATGGTGCATCAATTTCCCCTGCCGGCCGCTAGACTTTGGGGCTTTCTACGGTGAAGCGCCTCCCATGAGGAGAGCGTCCGATGTGCCCTGCGTGTTGAGCGTTTACAGACCACAGTTCTTCCATTACCGGACATTGCCACCATGTATGGAAAAAGGTGCCCGTCATGGCCGGATCCCCAGAAGCACAGGGGAGAGGCTTCCCATTTCTGGGCGCTGTAGACAATATACACAGAGGTGAACATCTCCTGGCATCGTTTATTCAGATATAGCACTGAACGGGTGAATGCCTCCATAATACATACAAATGTACAAAATGACTCCTGGCCCCTTACAATCTAATTATGCTGGATACACAATGTGCTTTCACACACCTGGTGGGATTGCAATGGCACAGCCGACTCCAGAAGTTAATCGTTTCAAGACCTGCTGACCCCAAACCCATCAGTGAAAATCTGGGGTCACCCTATCCATTGGTATGGGAAGTGGCCTGGAGACATTCGGTAAGTTAATGCACGACTGATAAAAAGACCCTCCCCCTCGGAAAGGGGAAATGGAACAGGTGTTTGCCTTAGTTTGGACACTGCAGTTACACACCTGCGTGTTTATTCACACCTGCGCAGGTAGAACAAGACGTTGCTGCAGGGTGCGTAGATACAAAAGGGAGGTTGAGTCTTCTTTTGCATTGCAGAATGAAATGAGAGAAGAGAATGAACTGGCAAGAAATGTGGGTTTTAATAAACCCAACCAACCAAATCTGTGTTGGACAAAGGTTTCCGAGTGCCACGTCTGGGCAAGAAGGACGGAAATATAGGTGAGGTGTGAGCGCCTTCTCCCGAAAAAACACAAATCATTCTTGTAAAGTGATGTCTTTGGACAGGACTGGCCAACGCCAGTTCTCGAGGGCCACCAACAGATTAGGCTTTGAGGATATCCCTGCATCAGCACAGGTGGCTCAATCATTGTCCCAGTCTTCGAGTTTATAATAAATAGCTTTGAAAGCGTACATGTAATTCACATGTAGAACTGTTACATCAACTAACAAACAAGGTGACCTGTCTGCACTGTGCTAAAATACCATCTGGACCCTCGAAGTTGTGCTTGTTTTCAGCATTGAAGTTGGCCGAGCTTATCCATGGCAATAACGGTGAGGACCGAAGAAGCCTATCTTTTCTAACGTGTTATTAACTTCATCTTTCCAACCCGACAGTTCAACAATGGGAGAAGTCCTAGGAAAACAGGGCATGTCCATTAAAGAAGTCCCAGTTCCCAGTTACGGAAGCTACTGTAGGCGAGAAGCTCGGTTGAATGGTGAACAGAAAGCTCAGCTTCCACGGACTAGCCACCCAGACTAAAGCTTCAGACAAATCTCTGCCATAATTCACGTGTCCCGTCCAGAACGCTCAGAATTGAAGTCCTCTATTGCGTAATGTCTTCGAGACCAGAACAGGCTCCGTGAGTGTGCGAGACACTGGCACACTGACTTCTTACTGGAATCGCTAAAGATTTGGTTACAACATTTCTGCTGATTCTGACTAAGGGAGAGACATTCTTTTCCACTGTAATTTTTGTCAGTACTATCCGCTGGTTCCGTGCCAGACAAAGCACCACTAACAATAACAGAAGCACGGGTCTATTTTTAGGAGAGAAGTTAGAATGAGTCAGTGTTCTTACCAGGAATATTTGTTGAGTATTCCATCAGGGCTCTGCTAATAGCTCTCTCTCCCCCCTATCAACCTGGCTCAAGGGTGGCCAACTTCACGCCTCAAGGGCCACCACCAGGTCAGGTATTAATGATCCCTCTGCTTCAGCACATGTGGCTCAATCAGTGGCGAAGTCATTGCTGAAGCACGGATATCCTTAAAAGCAGATTATCCGACGTCTGGAAACACAAGCTGATGTTATCACGGAGTTACACACTGAAGCCAGAGGAAACAAAACCTCGTCCCAGTGAATTCTCCATCCTGCTGTCCGAATGTTGTATTGTTCTCAAGTGGGGCTGTCATTCTGGCAAGAGAAGGCGGACACGCTCGCTCATGGATGGGCCTCCTTTTCTCATTCCTTGATAAAATGCGTACATTTGTGAATCTCGGACAGTTGAGGATCTTTGCACACGATAACCATATCTGGTACGCAGCCTGCACATCGATTAACGATGCAACTACGTTCAAGTTGATAAGTCCAGAAGCACGAAACATCTGTCTTTGAAGGGGTTGTGCCTACTGATACTTCCTCATCCCAGGCTGGTTTTGGTTCAGCTAAAGCCACGAACATGAAGAGAGCAAAAAGTGATGGGCGGTGTTCGATGCACGAGGACCCCCAGCATCATAAGACCACCGCTTGATGTTGTATAGAGTGGGAGAGGGTTAGGGAGACTGACACGGGAGTGCACTCGACTGTCAAGTCTTAACGAAAAAGAGATCTTCGCCTTATGTTTCGGTCACAAAGCTCTCAGCGGACATATCCGACGCAAACAAGAAACGGTACCAGTGGAGCGCGGGCGAAGAGTAAATAACCGTCTGTCTGCGGACCTCCTCCTCTCTAGTCTACCATCACTCACTGTGGTCAGGAAATACTGCAACACTGTCAGGTAACTCACACGTCAGGTATGAGCGCCCCTGTGCTGGAGGGTTCCGGATGTGTCAACAAACTCGCAGGTGTTAGGGAATATTCTTGTGGGGGCCCAGTAACACTGTATTTTTAGCCTTCAATATCGAACCACTTGACAGACACCGTTGACCAGTGTCGCCTGGTGTGAACGACGCCAATCACGCCCTGTTTTTGCCATCCTCATTTGAGCCAACTTCCGAAGATAACTCCGCGTCCACATTTTCCAGTCACTGGAGAGGAATCCCTTGGCTGGCGTAAATCTGCCAGACATGACCCTCTCTTGGGTATTGCTTGGGGTATGCTTTGATCCCATCTCCTCTTTAAATAGAGGGTAAGAATGCAGGACATTATCGGAGGCGGAGTTGCCCATCTGGTGACTTGTGAACTCCGTGCAGGTCACAAGAGTGTTGAAGGTGAGACAATGAGGAGGAGAATGCCATGGAAGGCTGGGAACAAGTGTAGGACAAAGGGAGGTCCTAATAACAGGGCTTCTTGCGTGACCCGTGCACTGACGAGAGGCCACCAGCAAAGAATGTCACCAACGGTCTGACCCGTCACCTGTGGAAGTGGGACTGCCCTAATGGATACACCAAACTCTCAAAGTCAAGACAGAGGAGGGACAGAAGATGTGATGGAGAGAGAGTCAACAGCCACTAGATCGGATGAAATAAAAAGCTTTATACTCAACGTTAAGTCTCAAGGGAACACTGCAGAGCAGCGCAGATCTGAACACTGCAGAGCAGCGCAGATCTGAACACTGCAGAGCAGCGCAGATCTGAACACTGCAGAGCAGCGCAGATCTGAACACTGCAGAGCAGCACAGATCTGACTAGATATGACACAATGAGCGCAGGCAGATCTGCCTCTGATATGAACACTGCAGAGCAGCGCAGATCTGCCTCTGATATGAACACTGCAGAGCAGCGCAGATCTGCCTCTGATATGAACACTGCAGAGCAGCGCAGATCTGCCTCTGATATGAACACTACAGAGCAGCACAGATCTGCCTCATCTGTGGACACTGCGACAGACAGTAGCCTCATCTGAACACTGCAGGCACACATGATCTGCGCATCTGGACACTGCGAGCAGAACAGATATTGCATCATCTGACAACACGCAGAGCAGCCACAGGATCTGCCTCATCTGGACACTGCAGAGCAGCACAGATATGCCTCATCTGAACACTGCAGAGCAGCACAGATCTGCATCTCTGTCCACCACTGAAAACTCAAAAAAAGCATGAGCACCCACATCCGAGCACCCACATCCGAGCACCCACTTCCGAGGCACCCACTTCCGAGGCACCCACATCCGAGCACCCACTTCCGAGCACCCACTTCCGAGCACCCACTTCCGAGCACCCACTTCCGAGCACCTACACCGCACACATGGGGATGATGCATAAATCTTTGCAAATATCTTTCCGGGTTAAACATTGTCAGAGGGAAAAGTCCTTTTAAATTGCTTGTGTGCGCCTATACTGTATACGAACGTGATCTTTCTAAATCTGCACCATCCATTTCTGTGACCGCGCAGACATGCGCCGTGTGAGGCGTACGTACTAAACAAGAATGTTTGATGTGCTCCATAAAAAAGCAGAACATGCAACAAAACCGGCTGCCAAGCGTAAACCCTAAAATGTCTGCTGATGCTGATAGCGCAGAATGTCGATGCTATATATCAAGCAAAAGTGGCATTTATAACAAAATGTATTATTTTTCACAGTATCGCAATTATAAATAATATTGCACTAATGTTACATTTACAGTACTAGTTATAACAGGAAATAAATACACCATTCTGTGTTAATATGAATTGTATCAATCGGGCATTTTAAACAAGGGACTAGGAGTCGTATGTACAGTATAAAGTCGCCTTACAAATGCTACATATTTCACGTAGGTTTGTGCTACTTTTTAGAGAACTAGATTGGCCATCACTAGAGTCTAGGCGCAAAGTTCATCTCACCTGTCTTGCCTTCAAATACTTTCTGGGCAAGCTACCCAGCTACCTGAACAAGCTCCTCACCCCTACCACATGCAGCACTTATCACCTGAGATCTGACTCCAAAAGACTGTTCATGGTCCCGAGACTCAACAAAGTATCCGGCCGCTCCTCCTCCTCTTACCGTGCACCCCAAAACTGGAACAGCCTACCAGAGACTCTCACAGCCGCCACCAGTCTAAGTTCTCTCAAAACTAAGGCTGCCTCACAGTTTAATCTGGTCTGTAACTGTTACATTCGCCTATAATATATATTATCTTTAACTGTGCACGCAATGTCTTGGACATAATGTATACCCTGCTCACTTATGTAACTGTATTTGTAACCATGTATTATTTGTCTTAACTCTGTGCCCAGGACATGCGTGAGAACGAGCGGTAACTCTCAATGTATTACTTCCTGGTGAAACATTTTATAAATAAAATAAATAAATGACTGCCCTTTGGGCTTTATCTGCAGGACGGCTGTGAAAACCATCGGTGTTATTCAGTGAGGCGCGGGTAACGGCGATCGCGCACTGAAGTAAATCAGGCTTTCAATGTCTCCCGCGTCGGCGCTACTCGCACTTTACAAAAAAAAAAAGGAAGGGTTAATTCCTCTGGGGGTTTTTATTTACTTTCCCCGATAACAAGAGCACACCCAAAGTGGCGGCCATGTACAAGGAGGGGTCACACGAGGGAGGGGAGGCGAAATATTTGGGGTTTAAGTCAGCGGGGTCTGGTCTGCAGAGGCCGCTCCTGAATAAGCCTCATTCAGTCATTACAGAGGTCAACCTTTATTATAAGGTACATCATCTTATACTGGCATGGCACCAACATATTCCGCAGCGCAGTACAATGCACGGGGGAGAGCAACAGCATTGTATGACAAAATAGAACACGTATGTGAAGACCGACAATAGGAAGTCGTGTCCTAAACCCAGTAAGATTTGGGGTGACACTTTAATGGAAGAGCCCAGATTCTTATCAGTATGAGCGCGGCTAATCAGCGCGGCTAATCCCGGGTCAGGGACAGTCCCCCCGCCTGTTATCTGTACGCGTATCGGCCACCTGCCACATAGGGATAAAAACCCGCCGCCAACACGGGTCTACATGTATATTTTTATAATCACATACTTTAATTATAACCCACACATCCTGCACCCAATCCTAAACTACGACGGTTTGTACGCAAAGCCATATCATTTTTGGGGTCCACTTACCCTGCGGCCTTTAGGTCCGCGCACGCCGGGCGAGCCCCGAGACCCAGGCAAACCCTAGAAATACAACACAGACACATGTAAACCTGAGCTGGACACTACGGGGTTCGTCTTGTGTTATCATGCGATGGAAGTCCCGGCCAAATGGAGGGTCTACACCCGAAATGTGAAGAACTGCACCAATGGCCTCACCATGTGCGCCAACTGTTCAGATGGTCAGCTCTTTGGGCGAGTAAATCCTCTGTCCTTACATCATTACCTTATCCATAGAGTAGAAAGCTGTGTGCAAGCTCAGTGCTACTCACGCATAAAACAAGATCGATAATAAAGGCAAAGGGTAACTTACCGGGGGTCCGGGGGGGCCTGGGGGTCCCACAGGTCCTGGGCTGCCAACGTGACCCTAAAATCAGAACCAAGAATACAAATGGTCTTACAAATCCTAAGAAGGTGCTGCGCCAGTGTAACCAAGGATTACATGCCATACATTCCTGCATAACCTATAGGGGAGAGGCAGCATGCAAATCCATACGCTTCGTCGCCTAAACAGATCTGTTCTAATTATCTGCAGAAGGAACATCAGCACCTGGGGTATAAGGTGCACACTGAGGGTCACACCTGTACGTCTTCCTAGCACGTACATCTATAGTCATCACTTATGTGACAGGTACACCGCCCTGTCCCTGTCCCCTATAGAGTGAACACCAGCTCAGAGTCCTTTATTATAGTATATATTTATATTAATTGCAGTGAAGGGGTTAACGTCCCACACAAACCCCGACTCGCACTGCTATTTCTCCCAGACAGGGCGCCATTGAAGGGTTTCGCAGGGACAATATGGGACACTGACGGAAAAGTAAAGAGGAAAATATTGATGTTCGCAAGAGGGAAATATTTCCGGCAGCTCCTCCTCGGCGGGACCGCACCTATCTGAAGGGAACCCTTCTCTCCACCCTGCGGCCCCCCGGGGACTGCCAGAGGAAAGGGGGTTTTAAAGAGAGCTTCTCAGTGGCGGCCTTGTGCACGCAGGAAATACCTGGGCCAGGCTCACATAAACAGGCCGGGCGGAGAGAAAAACCCAGAGTAATTATGGTAAACAGAACTCCCTGTAACTCTCCGGCGGCGCAGACGTCAGTGCGCACAGGTATTCAACCGCACTAAAAAAACACGCTCCCCGAAGGAAGCAGGGAGATGCAAACACGCGGCGGCCGGCCCTTCCAAACACACACACACACACACGCCTCTGACACTCGTTCCAAACACACACACACACCTCTGACACTCGTTCCAAACACACACACATGCACCTCTGACACTCGTTCCAAACACACACACGGCTCTGACACTCGTTCCAAACACACACACACACACACACCTCTGACACTCGTTCCAAACACACACACACACCTCTGACACTCGTTCCAAACACACACACACAACTCTGACACTCGTTCCAAACACACACACACACGCACCTCTGACACTCGTTCCAAACACACACACACGCACCTCTGACACTCGTTCCAAACACACACACACGCACCTCTGACACTCGTTCCAAACACACACACACCTCTGACACTCGTTCCAAACACACACACGCACCTGACACTCGTTCCAAACACACACACACCTCTGACACTCGTTCCAAACACACACACACACACCTCTGACACTCGTTCCAAACACACACACACACACACACCTCTGACACTCGTTCCAAACACACACACACACCTCTGACACTCGTTCCAAACAGGCACACGGTTATGGGACGCTGAGAATGTGCGACCCCGTGTCAGACCTCTCTGGCACTGACGGGGTTAATGTGAGCGTAGCCGCGGACGGTGAGGTTGCTTGGTAATGCGAAACCGGATATTAACGGTTGTTTTTGTGAATTAAGGGGTTTCCCCCTCTCCTCCCTCCCCCCCCGCCCCCCCCCAAGAAAAACAGCAAAAAATGACAATACAATCTGCTTTTGTTAGTGGTCAAAAGGGGCTCGGACGTTCCGGAGGAAAAGGTGCAGGAACAACGCGGAGCTGCAACGCGGAGCTGCAACGCAGAGCTGCAACGCAGAGCTACAACGCAGAGCTGCAACGCAGAGCTACAACGCAGAGCTACAACGCAGAGCTACAACGCAGAGCTACAACGCTGCTATTGGAAAGTCAATTTGAGCATCTGTGTGTAAGATGCTGCCCCTGTTCCCCTCCTTCCCCCACCCGTCTCCTTCATGGTCCCTTTACACATGAATGTCCCTCTTTGTTCTGCTTCTCTTCACATGAGACCTGTGTGTTATCATATTCACAGTTATAGCACCTGGGCCTCCGGACATGTTGGTAGCCCCCTCAGGCCGACACACTGGGGTGGGACGTACCACTTTCCAGTGACCAACGGTCAGGCCGCGAACCGGACGTGTGTTCGCTCAGACCCCTGATGGGCAGGGTCATTTCCCACCGTCTTCATTTACACAAGTGACACACAATGACAGAGAGAGGTCGTCAAAGTTCAAAACTTACTCCTTACCATTGATCCCTTGCCTCCAGGGGGTCCCGGACCCCCAATCCCGCCGCGGTCTCCCTAAAAAACACAGAGCAGAGGACATGTTCAGCACAGAATGCCACCGAATCAGAAGTCCCTTCTGGTCTAGCTTCTCTATCCCGTCACTGCCACGTTCTGCGCAGGAATCCCCCCTCCGCAGCGAAGACCGTAATCTCTCCCAAACCAGAGAAGTCCCTTCTGGTCTAGCTTCTCTATCCCGTCACTGCCACGTACTGCGCAGGAATCCCCCCTCCGCAGCGAAGACCGTAATCTCTCCCAAACCAGAGAAGTCACTTGTGCCTCTTCTGAGACCCCTTTCAGTCAGCCCGGTATCTGTCGGGGGGATAAAAAGCACTGGTAGCAGTCCCATCCTTACCTTCTCACCCATTATCCCCGTCTCCCCGACAGGACCGATAAATCCCGGGAGCCCCTGCAGAGAACACATCGCGGGTATTAAAATGATTTCGTGACCGTGTCCGGTCCTAACCCAACGCCTCAGTCACTGATTGCCATCAACATGCCCACAAGCCTTGTGCTTTCAACCCAGCCGCGCTGCTGTTTATTAATACTGGGGCTTAAATAGCCACTTAAATGGCAACATATATTCTGTGCATTATAGTGCAAATCCACACGCTGTTCTACAGAAACCCAGTACCCAACATTGACCGCGGGAGACTCGCCCGGGCCAAAGGAACGTTCTAAAGCTTCCAAAACACAACAGGTTCTTGCCCTTGTGTAACATCACAAAGAAATTCTCGTTCTGGTCCAATTAGAAGCAACTCGGGGTGCTAATTATCTACATACAGTTGGAGAACTTGGAAATAAAGAAGTGGAGATTTGGGAGGGGAGGAGGAACTTCACTTTGGGGAATAAAAACCTCTGGAAAGTGTTTTCCCAGAAAGACATAAAATAAAAGTTCAGCGTTAGCACGAAGTTATTGGGAAAGGTGAGACGGCTTTGCTGTTATTGGCTGCACGGTCAGCGGTTCCGCTCTTGCCGAGTTCTCACAGCGAGGTGTAAATACTGGCTGTGATTTGGAAGCAGAGGCGCATGTTTCCTGGTTATACAAGAGCATTACATGGAGATGAAAGCGCGGTGCCCGACCAACGCAGAAATCCCCCCCAAAATAATAACGAGAAGTGCGCTCCAATAAAAAAAAAGGATATTTTATGGGTCATTATTAAAAAGCGGAGGTTATAGTCCACCTACGCGTTTCACACTGTAGTCCTTTATCCAGGTAATAAAGCGCTAAGGCGTGAAGTACGTTGGTGGACTATAATCTCCGCTTTGTAATGATGACCCATTAAATATCATTTTTTTTAACTGGAGCGCACTTCTCGTTACTCATTTTGGGGGATTTCTGCGTTGGTCGGGCACCACGCTTTCATCTCCATTTCTTGCGCCTTCATCTGGTGGATTTGCACGCCGAAGACCTGAGGCTCCGCAGAACGGACGGCCAGACTCATCAACATGTGAGAGACTATTCCACTATATACCCCTTCTCATTATAAGGCTGGGAGGGAGGGGGGGGGAGACTGGGACGATTCAGCAAGTCCTAAACACTGCTACTTCTGGACACTGGGTGTGTTAGGCCTCATTGTATTTGCCAATTGGACGGCTCCAGGCAGGCGTTCGCTTTCCTATACAGTACGTGCCTTTTCTCGCAGGAACTACTTGATGAGAGATCGGTAAATTCATTACACATATATATATGCCGTCTGTGCCCATTCATTCAATAGCCACGTTTTGTGGAATTTGAGCCTATGTTTGACACAGTGAGCCCAGGGGTACAGGTTTAAGGAGTAAGTGCTGCTCGGGGGTTGCAATGTTAAACTGATCTTCTTCCCATCTACGTGTCTCCCCCAGGGTGAGCCCGGAAACACAGGAAAGGCTGGGACGATATTGGTGAACAGGTGCTGTACCTTTATACGTTTGTGATCTAATGCGCAGGACATGGTTTCAGAGGGGGCTGGACCAATCACTGAACGCCTATTATTAAGGCTACTGCAATGATATCACATTGTCTGCCGTGTTAGAGATGATTGCCATCAGGAAGTATCTTTACAACGGTTGCTGCCCTGGTACTGTCCATGGGGACCCACCTTTGAGAGAATGAGATCACACCTCCATTCTTCTGTAGAGATCAACGTGCCTGCACATCTTTGAGTGGTGGCCTCAGCCCTCAAACGCCCCCTCTTTGTCTCTAACTGGCAGAAGACGTCTCGGGGTGGTACATTCCCCAGAATAAAGGGTGTGGTGCTCTAAGAAAGGGTGTGGGGCTCCGAGAAAGGGTGTGGGGCTCCGAGACAGAAAGGGTGGTTGCTCCGAGACAGAAAGAAAGGTGGGGTGCTCCGAGACAGAAATGGTTGTGATCCTCCGAACAGCAAAGGGTGTGGGGCTCTGAGACAGAAAGGGTGTGGTCCTCCGAGACAAACCGAAGGGTGTGGGGCTTGAGAAAGGGTTTGGGCTCCGAGACAGAAGGGTGCGGTGCTCCGAGACAGAAAGGTGTGGTGCTCCGAGACAGAAGGTGTGTCTCCGGACAGAAGGGGTGGGTCTGAGAAGGGGCTGGCGGCTCCGAGACAGAGGGTGCGGTTGCTCTGAGACAGAAAGGGTGTGGTGCTCAGAGACAGAAAGGGTGCGGTGCTCTGAGACAGAAAGGTGTGGGTGCTCCGGACGAGAAAGGTGTGGTGGCTGGACAGAAAGGGTGTGGTGGTGAACTGCTCGCGCTGAGACAGAAAGGGTGCGGTGCTCCGAGAACAGAAAGGGGTGCGGTGCTCCGAGACAGAAGGGTGTGGTGCTCGGACAGAAAGGGTTGCGTGCTACGAAGAAAGGGTGTGGTCTCCTGAGACAGAAAAGGGTGTGGTTCTCAAAGGGTGTGGGGGCTCTGAGAAAGGGTGTGGGGCTCGAGACAAAGGGGTGGTGTCTGAGACAGAAGGGTGTGGCTGCTCCGAGACAGCAGGTGCGGTGCTCTGAGAAGAAAGGGTGCGGTGCTCTGAGACAGAAAGGGTGGGGCTCCGAGACAGGGTGTGGTGCTCTGAGAAAGGGTGTGGTGCTCCGAGACGAAAGGGTGCGGTTGCTCTGAGACAGAAGTGGTGCGGTGCCTCTGAGACCGAGGGGGTAGAAGGTTGTGTGGGTCGACAGGCTGTGGTCTTGAGACAGAAAGGGTGTGGTGCTCTTGAGGACAAAGGGTGCGGTGCTCTGAGACAGAAAGGGTGTGTGGTGCTCCGAGACAAAATGAAGGGTGTGGGGCTCTGAGACAGAAAGGGGTGGTGCGGTGCTCCGAGACAGAAAGGTGCGGGTGCTCCGAGACAAAGGGTGGTGTGGTTGCTCTGAGACAGAAAGGGTGTGGGGCTCTGAGACAGAAGGGTGTGGGGCTCTGAGACAGAAAGGGTGTGGTGCTCCGAGACAGAAAGGTGCGGTGCTCCGAGACAGAAGGGGTGGTGCTCTGAGACAGAAAGGAGTTGCGGATGCGCTGAGACAGAAAGGGTGTGGGGCTCCTGAGACCGAAGGGTGCGGTGCTCCGAGACAGAAAGGGTGTGGGCTCTGAGACAGAAAGGGTGGGGCTCTGAGACAGAAAGGGTGTGGTACTCCGAGAACGAAAGGGGTGTGTGCTCGAGACAGACAGACAGAAAGGGTGTTGGGGACTCTGAGACAGAAAGGGTGGTGCTCGAGACAGAAACTGTGGTGTGGTGCTCTGAGACAGCAAAGGGTGTGGTGCTACGAGACAGAAAGGGTGCGGGCTCTGTAGACAGAAAAGTGGGTTGTGGGTGCTCTGAGACAGAAAGGGGGTGTGTGTGGTGCTCTAGAAAGGGTGTGGTGCTCACCGAGACAGAAAGGGTTTGTGGTCTCTGAGACCGAAGAGGGTTGTGGGGCTCCGAGAAAGGGTTTTTGTGTTGCTCCGAGACAGAAAGGGTGTGGGTGCTCTGAGACAGAACAGGGTGTCGAGCAGAGGTGGTGGTGCTCCGAGACAGAAAGGGTGTGGTGCTTTGGACTAGACTCGAAAGAAGGTGTGTGGTGCTCTGAACAGAAAGGGTGTGGTGCTCGGGAAAGAAAGGTGTGGTGGGATCCGAGACAGAAAGGTGTTTGCTCCGAGCTAAGCGTTTGCCGAGACAAAGGGTGTGTGCTCCGAGACAGAAAGGTTGGTGCTCTGAGACGAAAGTGTGTGGTGCTCACGAAGCGGTTGCGAGCCGAAAGGGGTGGTGTTAAGGGTGTGGGCTCCGAGAACGGGTGTGGGGCTCTGAGACGAAAGGTGTGGTGCTCCGAGACAGAAGAGTTGTGGGGTCTCAGAGAAAGGTGTGGTCTCCGGACACGAAGGCGGTCTCGAAACGGGTGGTGCCGAGACAGAAAGGGTGTGGTTATCCGAGACAAGAAAGGGGTGTGGTGGCTCTGAACAAAGGGCGGTCCGAACAGAGTGGGTGCCCGAAGAAGGGTGTGGGCTCTGAGACAGAAAAGGGTGCTGTGCTCGAGACAGAACAGGGTGTGGTGCTCCGAGACGTAAAGGGTTGCGGTGCTTGCGAAGGGGTTTGGTCCTCCGAGAGGGGGCGGGGTCGAGACAGAAAGTGGTTGCTGGTGCTCCGAGACAGATAAAGGGTGGCCCTCGCGGGGGAGGGTGGGGACAGAGGTGCCTGCGAGGTGTGGCTCGAGACAGAAAGGGTGTGGGCTCCGGACCAAAAGGGGTGCGGTGCTCCGGGACAGAAAGGGTGCGGTCTCCGAGACAGAAAGGGTGCTGGTGCTCCGAGGACGAAAGGGTGGGTGGTCCGAGACAGAAAGGGCTGTGTGGCAGTCCGGAGAGGGGTGGGTGCTCTGGCCAGAAAGCGGGGTGTCAGCGAGAAGGGGGTGCTCCGAGGACAGAAAGGGGTGGTCGCGAGTAAGGGTTGGGTCTCAGAACAGAACGGGTGTGGTGCTCCGAAGATAAGGGTTGTGGTGCTCTGAGACAGGGGTGTGGTGTCCTGAGACAGAAAGGTGTGGGTACGAGACAGGAAGGGTGTGGTTCTCATTACGAAAGGTTGGGAGAGCTTAGACAAGAAGGGTTGTGTGGTGCTATCGAGACAGGAAAGGGTGTGGGGCTCTGAGACGAAAGGGTGTTAGGTACTCCGAGAAGAAAAGGGTTGTGTTGTGGTGCTCCGAGACAGAAAGGGTGTTGTGGGGCTCTGAGACAGAAAGGGGTGGTGCTCGAGACCGAACAGAAAGGGCGTGGTGGTGCTTGGACAGAAAATCCGAGGGGTGGGGACTCTGAGAAGAAAGGGTGTTGTACTCCGAGATCAGAAAAGGGCTGTGGTGCTCGAGACAGAAGGTGTGGTGCTCTGGACAGAAAGGGTGTGGGGGTCCGGACCAGAACGGGTAGTTGTGGTGCTCGAGCAGGAAGGGGTGTGGGTGCGGCGCAGACGAAAGGGTGCGGTGCCTCCGGACAGAAAGGGTTGTGTTCCTCCGAGACAGAAAGGGTGTGGTCCTCCGCAGACAGAACGGTGTGTGTGGCTGACGCCGAGGACAGACAGGGTGTGGGGCCTGGAGACAGAAGGGTGTGGTGACGAGCAAGAAGGGTGCGGTGTGCTCCGAGACAGAAAGGGTGTGGTGCCCGAGACAGAAAAAAAAGGGTTGCGTTGTTTGCCCGCGACAGAAAGGGGTGGTGCTCGAGACAGAAAGGGTGTGGGGGCTCTGAGGAAGAAAGGGTGTTGGGGTGCTCCGAGAAGAAAGGGTCGGTGCTCGGAGACAGAAAAGGGTGTGGTGCTCGAGACCGGAAAGGGTGCGGTGCTCTGAGACAGAAAGGGTGGTGGTGACTCCGAGACAGAAAGAACGGGTGGGGTCTCGAGACAGAAGGGTGCGGTTGCTCCGAGACAGAAAGGGTGCGGAGGTCGCTCCGAGACTTAAAGGGTGCGGGTGCTCCGAGACAGAAAGGGTGCGGGTCCGAGACAGAAAGGGTGGGGCTCCTGCAGAAAGGGGGTGGTGCTCAGACGAAAGGGTGTGGTGCTACCAGAGGACAAGGAACAGGGTGGCTGTGACGAGACAGAAAGGGGGTGGTGCTCCGAGACAGAAAGGGTGTGGGCTCAGAGGACAGAAAGCCGGTGTGTGGGCTCCGAGACAGAAAGGGTGTGGTGCTCTCGAGAACAGAAGGTGTGGTGATCCGAGACAGAAAGGGTGTGGTTGTTCATGAGACGGGTGTGGTGCGCGAGGGGCCGCGAAAGCAGAAGAAAGGGTGTGGTGCTCCGAGACAGAAAAGGGGTTGTGGTCATCCGAGACAGAAAGGGGTGGGGTGTCTGAGACAGGGTGTGGGAGGCTCCAGGCAGCGAAAGGGTGTTGGATTTTGGTTCCCGAGACAGAAAGGGGTGGTGATACGAGACAGAAAGGGTGCGGTGCTTGAGACAGAAAGGGTTGTCGTTGCTTGTATACAGAAGGGTGTGTGGTTGGCTATGAGAAAAGGGGTGTGGGTGGTGCTCGATCTCGGAGCACCGCACCCTTTCTGTCTCGGAGCACCACACCCTTTCTCAGAGCCCCACACCCTTTCTGTCTCGGAGGACCACACCCTTTCTGTCTCGGAGCACCACACCCTTTCTGTCTCGGAGCACCACACCCTTTCTGTCTCGGAGCACCACACCCTTTCTGTCTCGGAGCACCGCACCCTTTCTGTCTCGGAGCCCCACACCCTTTCTCAGAGCCCCACACCCTTTCTGTCTCGGAGGACCACACCCTTTCTGTCTCAGAGCCCCACACCCTTTCTGTCTCGGAGGATCACACCCTTTCTGTCTCGGAGCACCACACCCTTTCTGTCTCGGAGCACCACACCCTTTCTGTCTCGGAGCCCCACACCCTTTCTCGGAGCCCCACACCCTTTCTTAGAGCACCACACCCTTTCTGTCTCGGGAGATGTACCACCCCGAGACGTCTTCTGCCAGGTTAGAGACAAAGAGGGGGGCGTGTGAGGGCTGAGGCCACCACTCAAAATGTGCAGGCACGTTCTGATCTCTACAGAAGAATGGAGCGTGTGATCTCATTCTCTCAAGAGTTGGGTCCCCATGGGACAGTACCAGGGGCAGCACCGCTTGTAAAGATACTTCCTGATGGCAACTCATCTCTAACACGGCAGACAATGGTGATATCATTGCAGCAGCCTTAATAATAGGCGTTCAGTGATTGGTCCAGCCCCCTCTGAAACCATTCCTGCGCATTAGATCACAAACGTATAAAGGTACAGCACCTGTTCACCAATCTTCCCAGCCTTTCCTGTGTTTCCGGGCTCACCCTGGGGGAGACACGATAGATGGGAAGAAGATCAGTTTAACATTGCAACGCCCCGAGCGCACTTACTCCTTATAACCTGTACCCCTGGGCTCACTGTGCAAACATAGGCTCAAATCCACAAAACGGTGCTATGAATGGGAGTCCAGGTGCGCTGAAGCGTGGCACCCCTTTTGTGGTTCCGGGACATGCCTTGGCTTTAACCATTTAAAATCCCTGTCCAATGTGCAGCCCTCAATGTTAATGGATGGAGGCACATTACGGGGTGTGGCAGCGGACTCCGGTACCCAGAAACCTCAGAGACATGGGGCGGCCGACACCACTCCTCCAGGGCCACCAACATTCCTGGTTTTCAGGATATCCTTACTTCAGCACAAGTGGCTCAGTCAAAGACTGCACCACCTGTGCTGAAGCAGTGATATCCTTGAAAACTGGAGTTGGCCACCCCTGTCCCAGACTAACAATATAATCCCACGTAAAGTGATATAAAACATTACACAGTGGCTGCGAGGAAAGGGTTACTTGACCAACACTAGACCCTCTGGGCAGGCCGGGAGTGGGTCGGTGCTACAATGTCGGGCCCCGGGTTGATCGGCATGGGGGGGGGGCACCCACGTTTTGCTCCACTGTGAATGCGGTGGCAGCTCACGTTTGGGAGCACGTTTGGCACCTAACGCGCGGCACAGACTTTTAAAGCATTTACCGCACAGGGCACCTTCACTCCAGGACGTAGGGTCAGCTGGAGGATTGCGCATGACTATTTTGATGCCTCACCCGGTCACCTGGCCTTTTGGTCGGGGGCATTTTAACGCGCATGGCAATGGGGACTCTCTTTATACACAGCACAGTTTTTATACACAGCACAGTTTTTATACACAGCACAGTTTTTATACACAGCACTAGGCACTATTGCGGTCTCCCTGCGGGGAGTGTCACTCTGGGATGGTTGGACGTCGGGTTATATCATAGACTGTAAACATTCCCTTACAGAGGAACGGTCTGGGAGCCTTTTGGTCTTGAACACTGGTTCCCTTGGACTCTTATGGCTGAAGAGCCAATGGGGGTGATGTATCAGGGCAAATTTGAAGTCAAATTGACGCTAATCCCGTCGTTTTCATTGTGCGTCTCCTTACGTCAATGTATGAAGGTCTTTGCTTTGCGCTGCCGTGACATATAGGGAGTGAGAATAGGAGGAGTTACAGGACGCACGGATTGTAATGAGATGTAGCAAATGCTGCGTCTCCGTGCGTCACTTATCTTGTATTTGCGTCAAAACATCCGCCAGGTTTGCGGAAACTTTTCTGGCCAACAATTTGCTTTAAATGTAAGAAACACTTTATTACGTGTGACGCGCGGCAAACAGAAAATGAAGCATTGCGTCTAAACAAACTTCTGAGCGCACTTCATTTGCACCTCCGCCTATTGCGCTATGTTAGAGCGCCCAAGCACCTGCTTCATACGCTGTGGCACGGAGCAGACACACATTGGCTCGAAAGACAAATGTAGACATATCTTCCAGTAGACGTGTCCCTCCCTCTTACCTTCAGACCCTCTGCTCCAGGCAGACCAGGGAACCCTTTCCTGCCAGGATACCCCTAAAAAGACACACAGATTGCAGGGAAGGTCACCCGGTAACATCAAAGGCTTCAAAACACGTCGGTGTTACAGATCTTCCAGGGAAATATATATATATACGGGCATGGTACTGTAACTCCGGACAGATACCGGTGACAGAGGAGGTGGAGGAAGAGGAGCAAGAGGAACAGGCAGAAGAGGAGGAAGAGGAACAGGAAGAAGAGGAGGAAGAGGAAACAGAGAAGGAAGAAGAGGAGGAGAAGGAGGAAGAAGAAGAAGGATGAAAAGGAGGAAGACGAAGAGGAAGGCGAGGAGGAGATTGAAGAGGAGCAGGAGGAAAAAGAAGAGGAGGAGGCTGAGGAGGAGGAGGAGGTGGTGGAAGAGGAGGAGGAGGAGGAAGAAGAAAAGGAGGAGGCAGAGGAAGAGGAGGAGGCAGAGGAAGAGGAAGTGGAGAATCTGCAATTCAGTCGGTCACGAGAATCAGGGAAGGACAAGCGAGGAGTTTCTCAGCAACGAGCACAACCGCCATTATTACTGCACCCGGCCCTAATTCCTCCCTAAATAAGATTTCAATGGGAAATGAGCACAGCATTGTACGGGGAGAACGTAGCTTCCTTTTCCGCGCTGTAAATACCGACGCATTACTTTGGCCGGTTTAACCTCCTGTAGGTGTTACTGCCGTTCTACTTTGGGTTATGGAAACGTTTCGCTGGGAAACGCTTCATTTCCCCGCCGATGCAAAGAATATATCTAACGGAAAGGTTTACAATCTGTAAAAGTCCTACCTCCAGCCCTGGGGCCCCCGGAGACCCGGTCGGACCCTCGTCCCCCTACAAAAAGAAAGGGAATGAAATCAGACCTCGTTGGGAAACAGACCAGTTGCACTCGGGTGGTGTTTCTGGACCAACACTGCGTGCAACAAGTACTGAAAACACCCGGACCTCCAAAAGGAAATAATCGTATGTTCAATGAACTGAGGTCTACCCGTGGCACGTTGGTTTTCGGGTGTCCCGCGCTCTTCCAGCCACGCTGCATCCTTATACGGGACACGGCTATTGGTAGGAGAAGTGCAGACCAGCCTTTATATCGGACCTGAAAGCCGGGATCGATACCAAGCTGCAGGTGGGGAGCTGCCACAAATGGATTTCATGGACGGTTACTAGAGTCTGTCCATGGGCCACCGTTTGGGAAGGTTTCGTGTCACTATGCGCCGCCTGTCCCTAATCGCAAGGCGAATGGCAGTGGGGTGGAAAGATATCAGAGGACAGTTGTCCTGTGTCCATGTTGATTAAATACCGCAGATGTGCAGAAGACACAAAACCCTCCGTACACAAAATGACAGGAGGGACCTCTTCTGGTTGATCCACTAACAGTTATTACGTTACACTGAATCTCCAGCCCCAATATGGTTACTAGGTAAAAGGGCTCGGCCGAAGGTGGCACCAGGCAGGACTCGGCGTACCTCACATCCACAGTGTACAGCCCCAATGAATATGTACATTACAGTGTAACAAAGGGGGCCCTGCAGCAGCCTAAAAGCGGTCATATAATGCAGGGGCGCTCAACTCCAGTCCCCAAGACCCCCCCATCCCCCCCACCCGCCCCCTCCCAACAGGTCAGGGTTTCTGGATATTCCAACTTCAGCACAGGTGGCTCAATCAGAGGCTCAGTATCCGAAGCAGGGACTGATTGAGCCACTGGTGCTGAAGCTGGGATATCCTGAAAACCTGACCTGTTGGAGGGGAGGGGGGGGGACTGGAGTTGAGCTCCCCATATATGTGTAAATAAGGTGTTTCATTTTGGCGACTGAAACATTGGTGTTGTGTATTGATTTGCTTTAATACAAGGTACTGGGGTTGTGTTTTCCGTATCCCGGATATAGCTCACTATACGGTCACGCTTGTAGAGCGACGCGCTCACCTCGTGCCCCGGCTGTCCTCGGGGTCCTGGGAACCCCCTGGCTCCCGGCTTTCCCTGCAAACCAGAGAGAGAGAGAGAAAAAAGAATGAGGGTCTCATAAAAATCAAGGACAAATCTTAGGATCCCTTCAGGCGAAGAGAGAAGGGCTGGAGCGCGCCAGCCGCGACTTTGCAACGGGACGGCATCCAACGTCAATTTCACGGAGGAGAGATTTTTTTGGAGAAGCCTCAATCCAAACAGGAGAGGAACGAGCTCTGCCAGGACCATCTCCAGGAATCTCACTCCGGGCTTTTGTTTCTTTTATTTACTGACCGCTAGTGGCTCGGAGCGAGGTACGGGATCTCAGGACATCTCACCTTTATACCTTCCGGACCGTTCTGCCCTGGAGGCCCAATGTCCCCTGGAAAGCCCTGCAATTAAAAAGCAAGACGTTGATATCTGATGGGAGCTCGGGACAGAGCGGAGACCAGAGGTTTGTTGTTTATCTAGCTGCGCTCTCCAACTAAAACACATCCAGGAAATCAGCGAGAGGCGAAATGCCTGCAAAGCGTGGGAGCGCCCTGCGCAAGAGCCACTGGGGTGGTGGAAGTGCAATCTGGACACACTCGCTCCATTAATTAAATCCCATGGCTGGCTGTAACATCATTATGTTTCTCTCGCTCAGCACAAAACCCACAAATGTGTGTTACCAAAGTCCCTCACGCTTCCTTTTTACCATTTAAAGCTTAGAATACTTAGAAATTGTGTAACGGTATAATACAGGCGTGCCATTGTGTTATGAAATAATGTTTGCCCCGCATGGGGGTGTGTGTGTACAGTATGTACACACACACACCCAACACACTATACCCTGAGAAGGTCCCCACTGTAGACCAAAAAGTCAGGATTGTTTACCTGATGGATCAATAAATCCTCTTTTTTTGCATCCCCCCTCCCCCCCCGTTTTGCGCTGGTACGTTGATCACTCTGCGATCTTACCCCTCTATTATTACCTGTGCACCACCCGCCTCTCTGCTGAGGCAGCTCTTGTTATATATGGACATTACTAACACTGAAGTTTAGTTCCCGGGATGTACTGACACACTGCTATGTATCAACGTGTCCTCTACACCAGGGGGCTCCCCCCCCCAACAGGTCAGGTTATCAGGATATCCCTGCTTCAGCACAGGTGTCTCAATCAGTCCATGCTTCAGCACAGCTGGCTCAGTCATTGACGGAGCCACCGATTGAGCCACCTGTGCTGAAGCAGGGATATCCACGGGAGGTGCCTTCCGGCACTAGAAGGTGTCTTATGAAATAGCACTGCTTAGTATATGGGTCAATTGAGCACAAGCATCAAGCGCCGATCTGGGTTATCGCGCCCGTTCCGGCGTCAACTCAGATTGACTTGATACATGTGACCCCGCATGAGAAGAAACCTCCGTCACCATTGGAAACTCAGGCTCGACTTGAGCCAATGCAACAGCAGCAGTTGAACTGGTAAATGACGCGGCTATAAACGAACATATAAACAGCTGCATCTTCTGTCAGAGGCTCATGGGAATGAAGGTTTAACACCGTTATCCAAAGGGCAATTCCCTGTCATTCAAACGCAGCAATGACTCTGTGTCACAATGCACAAGCTGTTTCTAATCATCTGATGTCACAGAAGTAATGCCGCTGGAATGGAAAGCTACGACTGGACAATGGTCCCCTGTTTTGGAAATAAATATCTAGCCTTCAACGTAATATTTATTGCCCATTGCAGCCTCTCTCAGCTTTGCTGTAGAAGGTCACTACCCTGCAGTAATCATCTTCCACCCCAGTGACCTTTCCCTTGAATTCTTCTCTTCCTACTTTTCTCTGCGCGGAGATGAGGTGACCAACCTATGCCAATAAGGGGGTCCCCGCCAGCACCCCTCAGATAGTCTGTGCCACCAGAGCCAATAGCCAGTGTTATTGTGGAATCCCAGAGGCCCCATCCATGGAGAATGGGGAAGATCTTGGTAGAGCTGTAAGGGGCAAGAACTGACCTTCACAGCTCTCCCGGCCCCAAGTCGGTCGCCACTGGCACAGAGATAGACAATGACATTTAGGAAAGAGAGGACAGGTCCTATTATAAGAAGATCAGCAGAGCAGCAATGCTGGAATGATACCATACCTCTGGGCCTGGAGGACCGGGGATCCCAACCGAACCTTTATCTCCTAGTTTTCCCTAAAAGAATGATGGAGATATCAGGTGAGACAGAGACCCTTTTCCTTGACTACTTCCTTTTACTGCAGTTATGTTCATTATCACTCCATTAAACAACCCAACCAGCATCGTTGAACTTTAACCCAGGTCATGGATTTTAGTGGCTCAAGTGTGACAGTCACTAGCTATCTCCCAGACAGATGTAACGAGTGGCCATCCATGGTCAATAACCACCATTGGCCCTTCATCAAAAGACACCGGTAACTCGTATCTTTTCTCATGCTCTGCGGGGATTAAATCGATGCAGATTGGGGGAACAGAGGTTACAGAGGGTTCTGTTTGGGGGAACAGAGGTTACAGAGGCTGCATCTGACAATGGAGTTACTTCCCGAAACGTCATGCAGTTTAGGGAGCGTCTCTGCCGCTATTGGTCCGTATCTTGTGTTTTTTTGCGCCTATATTTTGCATACTTTTTTTATTATATTGTTTGTATTCTTAATATATATTCCTATATTTATACTTTTTGGGTGTGCAAATCCTATATTTATACTTTTTGGGTGTGCAAATCCTATATTTATACTTTTTGGGTGTGCAGTTCCTATATTTATACTTTTTGGGCGTGCAATTCCTATATTTATACTTTTTGGGCGTTCAATTCCTATATTTATACTTTTTGGGCGTGCAGTTCCTATATTTACACTTTTTGGGCGTGCAGTTCCTATATTTATACTTTTTGGGCGTTCAATTCCTATATTTACACTTTTTGGGCGTGCAGTTCCTATATTTATATTCCGCTTTTTTGATACTTTTTGGGTGTGCAGTCCTATATTTAATACTTTTTGGGGGGTGGCAAGTCCTATATTTATACTTTTGGGCGTGCAATTCCTATATTTAAAACTTTTTGGGCGTGCAATTCCTATATTTATACTTTTTGGGCGTGCAGTTCCTAATTTATCTTTTTGGGGGCGTCGCTATTTAAATTTTACTTTTTGGGCGTCAGTTCCTATATTTAATACTTGTTTGGGCGTGCAGTTCCTATATTTACCTTTTTTGGGGTGCATTCCTTATTTATACTTTTTGGTTGGCGTGCATTCCTAATTTATACTTTTTGGGCGTGGCAGTTCCTATATTTATACTTTTGTGGGCGTGCAATTCCTATATTTTATACTTTTTGGGCGTGCAATCTTATTTATACTTTTGGGGTGCATCCTATATTTATACTTTTGTGGGCGTGCAGTTCCTTATTTATACTTTTGGGTGCATTCCTTATATGTATACTTGTTGGTGTCGTGCAGTTTCCTATTTTATACTTTTTGGCGTGTCATTTTCCTATATTTCTACTTTTTGGGGGCGCAGTTTCCCTATATTATATACTTTTTGGGCGTGCATTCCTATATTTATTACTTTTTGGGCTGTCGTTCCTAATTTAATACTTTTTGGGCGGGCAGTTCCTAGATTTAT
>WSYH01000478.1:100263-136080 GCA_036426205.1 Ascaphus truei | reverse complement strand
CACTTTTTGGGCGTGCAGTTCCTATATTTATACTTTTTGGGCGTGCAGTTCCTATATTTATACTTTTGGGCGTGCAGTTCCTATATTTATACTTGTTGGGCGTGCAGTTCCTAGATTTATACTTTTTGGGCGTGCAGTTCCTATATTTATACTTTTGGGGTGTGCAGTTCCTATATTTATACTTTTGGGCGTGCAGTTCCTATATTTATACTTTTGGGCGTGCAGTTCCTATATTTATACTTTTGGGGTGAGCAGTGTCTTGTTTCGGCCCTATTTGGAGGATGCTCTCCGTGTAGGATAGTGTTGCGGGCGTTGTACACTCCTCCCCGTTAGAGACATTACACTTGCACCGCTCGTCAGAATCTTGTTTTTCTTTCCTCACTACTTCTTTGGTTTTTGTGTATTTTGGAGCGATTCCTTTTAAACATCCTTTTTTTCCCCCTGAAAGGTTACACAATGGTTTTATATTTAACATTCCTCCCAAAACAGAAGCCTGGTGGAGGAGTTTCCCAATAAAATAATATTTATGGGATCCCAAATGGGAATATAAAAGACAATTTGCACCAGGTTAAGGAAACAGAACTTACCAGCGGGCCTAACCGCCCACGCACTCCTGTTGCCCCCGGGAGACCTTGACTGCCCTAAGGATAACATAAATAAATAAAGACACAAAAAACCCTAAGAACAATTCTACCTGCCGGAGACGTTCTAGTGCATAAGCACAGCAGTTGGAATTCACCAGTGGAAGCAACCTTCTGGGTAACGCCATTAACTCTCTCTGCTGCCAAAAAAATGACAGCTCAAGCAGTTACAAACTCAGAACGTATCCACTGGGTGATTTCTAGTGGTTCGAACTTGTTGAAATGCACTTGGAAAGAAAAGGACACCCCCAATATCTAGAACAAGCTTGGCCGCCCTCATCTGCATGGAAGAGAATACCGTTCATCCCTACTCCAACTGGAGTCTTCTAGGTGGGAGCGGTCTTAGCTGGACAATCAAAATCTCTGCGCTCAAGGAACTCTGGGAATGGTGATCCCAATTCTCATGTGTCTAGTAGTGAAGCCCTATCTCAGGCCAGCATCCAGTGCGAAGTACATCACTAAACAGTATGGTAGGGACCGGTAAAGTGGTTGGACCCTTGAGAAGTAAGATACAGAGAGGGGGTCAGACATTATCTCAGACAGAGAGAAAAGGATAGGTCCTCTTACCTTGTCTCCCTGAAATCCGACATCTCCGGGAACCCCTGGGAATCCCTGATAGCCCTAAATACACATCACCAAAGAAAGTTACAATGGGCATCGAGAACGGCAGCTGACACCAGGAGGGGTCACAAGCTGGCATCGCATGTTCCTTGTGTGTAGCAATACAATCAAACGGCAGACAAATATTTCCGTACCCCTGCATCCAGCAGCCCTTCCCGCTGACCAAGAGCGGCCAGAGAGAGCGCACACGTAATATCCCACCGCAGCAAGGCGCAGAAATCCTGAGCCGGACATTCGGCTTCCATTGTGTGATGTTGGTATTGTGTGTCACAGAGGGGGGTCACGTCAGTGTACATACAAATTCATATACAGGTGTACGGGACACCAATATACTGCCACATTATAGCCCCCGTCCGGAACTGAAGCGGGGTGGAAAATACACAGACATTCATTCTCCCTGCTCTCTCGTATCACCGGAGGATTCAAGTCAAAGCTCTTGAAAATAACACAAGCGTAATAAAAACACAGGTCTGGCACAAGCCGACTGAGGTTTTGCTTTTACTACAGCATATCCCAGAGCAATAGCCATATATATCCTTCCCGCAGCTGCACTGTGCTTTACTAGTGGTGATGGGACACGCAGATAAATCTCTCCACACTGGATATAAGGAAGGAATGGAAAGGGCTGATGGAAAGCCAATTACAGAACGCTTACACGCAATTACACGCAAAGCATGCTTCTGGGAACCACAAAAAACCATCCCCATGTAAGCAGAGAAGGGTGGGAGCCGTGTCGGTCCTTTCTTCCATGTAGTAACACAGGTGGGAGAGGGAGTAGTAACACAGGAGGGAGAGGGAGTAGTAACACAGGTGGGAGAGGGAGTAGTAACAGAGGTGGGAGAGGGAGTAGTAACACAGGTGGGAGAGGGAGTAGTAACAGGTGGGAGAGGGAGTAGTAACAGGTGGGAGAGGGAGAAGTAACACAGGTGGGAGAGGGAGAAGTAACACAGGTGGGAGAGGGACTAGTAACACAGGTGGGAGAGGGAGTAGTAAACACAGGTGGGAGAGGGAGTAGTAAACACAGGTGGGAGAGGGAGAAGTAACACAGGTGGGAGAGGGAGTAGTAACACAGGTGGGAGAGGGAGACGACGATGTATTTATAGTGGGCCCTACTCGAGGGAATCTTGCGACGCTGATTATTCCCATGCATCGCACTGGAACAGTTTACGCGAATTAAGTAGCCCCACAAACTGACGTGCTGTACTGAGACCCTCCTCATATGGGGGGACAGCGCTGTACCTGAGAACCCCCCTCATAGGGGGACAGCGTGTTACGGAGACCCTCCTCATAGGGGGACATGCTGGTACGAGAGACCCTCCTCATAGGGACACTGCTGTAACGGAGACCCCTCCTCATAGGGGGGACAGCGCTGTATCGGGACCCTCAACTCATAGGGGAGCGCTCTGAACTGAGACCCTCCTCATGAGGGGGGACACGCTTTACTGGACCCTCCTCATAGGGGGCAGCGCTGTATCGGAGACCCTCCTCATAGGGGGGACACGTACTGTCTAGACCCCCCTCATAGGGACACTGCTTCGAACCTCCTCATATGGGAAAGCGCTGTTACTGAGACCCTCCTCATAGGGTGGACATCGCTGTAACTGAGACGCACCTCCTCATAGGTGGACAGTGCTGTACTGACCCTCCTCTATGTGGACAGTGCTGTAGCGAGACCCTCCCTCATAAGGGGACACTGCGTGTACTGGAACCCTCCTCAAGGGGGACAGCGCTGTACTGAACTCTCTCCTCATAGGGGGGACAAGCGCTGTACGGACCCTCCTCATGAGGTGGACGCTGCTGGTACTGAGACCCCTCCTCATAGGGCACGCTGCTGTACGGAGACCCCCTATGGGGGACCGCTGTACTTGAGAGCTCAGGGGTCAGCGCAGAGCCCTCTCATTGGTACAGCGTGTACTGGAACTTTAGGCGTCTCACGGAGACCCTCCTCATAGGGGGACACGTGCTGTACTCGACCCCCATAGGGACCTTACAGACCCAAGACCTCAATCGGACATCCAATACTAGAACCCCTCCATAGGGGGGAACAACAAAAGGGCTGAATACTGCCCTTCATGGGCAGTACTGTATTAGACCCTCCTCGTAGTGGAGCACTGAGACCCTCATAGGAATGTTGTACCGAATCCTCCCATTAGGGGGCACGGTAAACTCTCAATAATGGGACACGTTGCTGAGCGGCTGCAAGTGGGACAGGGACTAACCTCCATAGCCTGAGCTTTCCATCGCGCAATACTACTAGCTATGCTCAGCAATGCTCAGCGCGTCACTTGAAATACATTTCTAATTCTATCCCGCCTGCATTCTTCTGCTTTAATTTTGCCTCACACATTTGTTCCAATTGTACTGAATAATGAAGACATGATCCCTTGGTTGATACTAGGAGACGGTACAGGGTGGTGTTGGTGGGGTGGGGGTGGATGAGACAGGAATCCATCTTTTTTTTTTTTTTTTTGGGGGTCTTTTTGGGCATTTACCAAAATTGCTAAACCAAAGCCTTGGCGGGCTGGGAATTACGACTCTCTATTTTGGTTATTTGTTTTTTTTTTTTGCTACTAGTTTGAGTTCCTATAGATTAAACCGGCTAAAGGTAGAGCCTAGACAACCCCCGAGATCGGAAACGCCAAAGAGCAGGGAACGGATGCGGAATCCTGAAAACCCCGCACTTAATCCCCCAAACCCACTGCAGTCCATGCAAGGCCTCCTCACATGGAAACGTTACTGGGCTTTCCCCCCTCATCCCATTCCATTATTCCCCAATGGGGTTCCATTATAGCACAGCAGTTATCTCATAGGAGGTGAGGTTGTGACTTGGGGGGGGAATTGGACCCCTCTCCTGCAAAGAGTGTGGCTGCACTGGATCAACATGATAAGGTATATCTCTCCCTCCCCCCCTCAGATTATTTAAAAGGGGTAACACCTAGCCGTCATGGACATGCCCCTCTTATGAGTCGCTCCCTGGTATATTGCAGGTGTGGGGCTCGGATCGTTATTTTGGGGGGAGGCCTCCGGATCGTTATTTGTGGGGTATTTTCGTTCTAGTTAAGCAAAAGGTTTTAAACCCCCTTTGACTGGCTCGTCTCTGCCCAGTGGGTCCACATAGTACTCTAGTCACGGAATTTGTTATTGGGCGTCGTTTTCCTCTAGGGAATGTGGCGCGGGGGGGGGGGAACGGAGGAGGGGGCTGTTTCTCTTCTGTAAACCAACGCGAACGCCATTATCATGTACCAGTTGTGGAGCATTCACGTGATCGGCGGTGTGTCCGGAGGGGTAAAGTGGCCACTCTTTGTTCCCCGAAGATTAAAGCAGTGATGCCCTCTTGGACCCTTCGCTTTCTTTGTGTTGGGGGGTGCTGAAGCCCTAATTCTAACCCTACTGCGGAATGACTGCAGCGCTCCAGCTCAATGTGACTTTTAAACTCTCGCTGTCAGAACAGGGTTTGGCCCACCCAGCGTAAGGTACAGCGCTCCGTGTTTCTTTTGGCTGGTAAGAGGAACATTTTCCTGGTGCCAAATATGGCCGCATGTGGGAGTCACTGAGTTAATATTGTTTGCTTTACAACGCCTAATGTTCGGAACCTCTGGGCATGCAAACGGGTGATGTCACAGATCTACCTGGTCTCGTCAGCTGCATCAACGTGGTCGGTTGTGGAAAAAAGGGCACAGATGAAGCGTGAAGGAGCGATTGGAATCCCAATTCCACGTCACATTGTATCTAATCTCCCCTGTCCCAGCAACCACCATTAGATTGTAGCTCGTCTGGCGGTCAGGGACCACTTTTTCTGTCCTGCGAAAACTATGTCGACAAAAGCGTCCTGGGTGCCGCTGTCCAGTGCTTCCATAGGGAGATAGATCATCACACGCACGGTTGACCATTGTAGCTCTCTCAAGCTCTCCCTGTAATCACTGACTTTTTTTGCCCTCTCACTACCACTACCCGCATCAGCAAACCACACTGCTGGGTTTTCGGGAGGGGGGCTTCCTCCATTGGGGTCTCCTAAAACCTCCAAAAAGAGGACTAGTGGAAGAAGTGGAGATAGGAATTGTATGTCTCAGAAGAGCCGACAGGAAGGAGAGATCAGGATGCCGAGGACCCCAAAACAACCCGCAACGCCACCAAAAAATTCCCGTGTGCTTTTCCACAATTTCGTTAACATCAAGTCCTGGACCGCCATCCACAGTAAGCCCAGCGCTCTTTCAGACACGGACAACTCGTACTGTCATGCTGCAACGGTGACCCTCATCTATAGGTTCCCCCACGAACCCTAGCTGTGGCAGGTTCCCCTCCCGGCACTGCTTCCCCGATCACATAGCTACATGTCTGGGTCACGGAGGTCCATGCAAAGGAAATCGTGGAACCCCCATTTAAATAGCCCAACTGACTGCAAATGGCAGTATACACCACTGTGTGTTTTTCATTATATCCCGTTAGCCGTGGGGAAAGCATTTTGGGCTACAAACCAAGGTATGATAGCTCGCTCAGCTTCCAGCGTTAGAGTGACAAACGGGAAACCCTACAGGAGTAAGAGCCAGACGCCTATGCCACGTTCTAAGTGAGCATCGTTCCGAGGTGCTTCATCAGATCCCTGCACTGGTAAGGTCCTGACTGTGTGCATTAACCGTGCGTTTTCATCAACAACCCCTACTACATGCGTGCTGTGTTTAACCTTCACAACCCTCTCAAAACCTGAGTAACTTGGGATTCCCTCTTTATTTTTATTTTGCATCCTTGTGATACTCTATAACAAAAGTTATTATTATTATTTTTTTTTATTATATTCCTTCCGACACTTTTCTTTCAATAACTCAAACTTTTAATTAGAAATGAAAACTATCTTTTGTTAATGTATATTTAGAAATAAATAATAATTAGAAAAAACAGTCATCTTTAAATAGATATCAAAATTATGTTTTGACATTAATTTTACCGCTGGCGCAGTCCAGGGCAGTCTGCAGGAATTATAATCTTCTCCCTCCAAATATGGAGTGATGAATCACGGGACATTTGTTGAAGAATATCTTAGGAAAGAACAGGAAATGTTCTAATTTAGTCCTGTACACCTCGAGTGGTTTCGTAGATCTTCTTACATGGGAAAATGTCAACACATCGTCCTGCAGACTGCATTACAGCTGGAAGTTTTTAAGTAATAGAGTGTGGGCGAACTTATTCCACCGCGAAATCTATGGGAGAATAGAGACGTGAGGCTTTGCATTGAGATGTTGGGCAGGCCGCGAGGAGACAGACCAGTTCGGGTGTATACCGCCGACGTAAATTCAAGACTGCTAAAAGTGTTTGTTTTGATCCCTGTATGAGGGTGGTAGTTCCTTATCAGCTAGGACATCACTTAAGTGGGCCTAAGGGGTGTCCTGAAGAGATCCGTGGTAACCATATTCTGGTAATACAGAAAGCGGCTCGCAAGTGTTCTATTCAGTAAGCCAGGAGTTCTCTCAACTCCATTCCCTCAAGGCCACCAACAGCCAGGTTTTCTTCTGATCCAGCTTCAGCACATGTGGCTCAATCAGTGCTCAGTCGAAGACCCTGTGGCTAAAGCAGGACTGATTTGAGTCACCTGTGCTGAAGCAGGGATATCCTTAAAACCTGGCCTGTTTGGTGGCCCTTAGGACAGGGATTGAGCGCCGATGCTAAGCCTGTGAGATGCCCGAACGCATGAGCCTCGTGCGTGTGCAGTGATATGGAGCATCGAAGAATAGCAGGTGGTTCCGTGCATGCAAAACACAATGCGTAAGGGAGTTCCGGCACCTTATCACCTTTCAGTCCAGATTCTCCTGGTTCCTCCCCGCAGCCCCTGAAAAACACAACACCCCAACTGTAACAGTGCTAAAAACATCACTTCCTGACCCCACCCCCCAGCTGGAATTGTTATGTTGGTGCAGCATGAAAGCAGTATGGAGTACCACTCCACGAGCTATTGCTTTTACACCATGTACCCCCCCCGCCCCCCCCCCCCAAAAAAAAAAAAAAAAAAAAAAACACATTTTGTAGATTTCCAACCCTCTTCTAAACCGGGAGACTAACTGAGAAGGGTCTGCCTGTCCTGTTAGATATTTCTGTGGGTTAGAGCAGGGGCGCTTATCTCCAGGGCTCAAGCTCCACCAACAGGTCAGGTTTTGAGGATATCCCAGCTTCAGCACAGGTGGCTCCGATTGAGCCACCTATACTGAAGCAGGGACTGCTTGAGCTACCTATGCAACAGCAAGGATATCCTGAAAACCTGACCTGTTGGGGGGGTAGTGAGAGGCGATTTTTTCGGGGTTGCTGATGCTATGCAGGTTATTTATATTTTAACCCCTTCAGTTGCCTTGCCATACCCCAGCAGGAGGAAGGCCTGAGATGCCCTCCAAACCTGTGCCCCCCCCCCCCCCTCTCCATACCCCCAAGTGTTCCTAATGCACCCCAAGTCCCAATATATATATATCTCAATAAAGTGGTCTGCGATGACGCACATTATAATTTCCCCAATCTGAATGGCGACGTGTTTATTAAGTGTATTTTAATTCTTGGAGATTTGAGTGATCGTATTCTGCGCTGACGGAAAAAAAAACCAACGCAGAAAACCTTCGGAAAAGCAACGCAGGCCACAATATTCTGTAATACAGAGACCTGCGCCGATATGCAAATGTGACTCCGCCCACTCGCTCCATAAATCCCTCGCCTCGTCGCGGGCAGACGCAAACAGACCCAGAAATGGCGCAGCTGAGATTAATACAAAGGCGCGGCCTTTGATACATGGGGCATAACAGGCTTTGATGACTAAATAACTCAATGGCTTCTGCATGTGTACATGCAGCAACGGGGTCGGCCTGTGAACCCGCTCACGCCAATGGCCACGGAATGGTGTGGTTTCGTCGTTGCAAGAGGGAGCGGGAAGATACATGGACCATGCAGACCAAGGGATGGAGATAAGCTGGAATGAAACATGGTACCATGCAGACCAGAGAGGATGGAGGATGATGGAGCTGGAATGAAACATGGTACCATGCAAACCAGAGAGGATGGAGGATGATGGAGCTGGAATGAAACATGGTACCATGCAGACCAGAGATGTGAGGAAGTGGAGCTGGAATGATAATGGACGCCATGCAGACCAGAGGATGATGGAGCTGGATGAAACATGTACCGTCATCAGTGCCAGCAGAGAGGATGGTATGATGGAGCTGGAATGAAACTGTACCATGCAACAACCAGTCGAGGTGGAGGAGGATGATGGAGCTGGAATGAAACTGGTACCCATGCAAAACCAAGGGATGGAGGTATGGAGCTGGAAAAACATGGTCACCATGCAGACAGATGGGGAATGGTGAGCTGGAATGAAACTGTACCATGCAGACCAGAGGAGGAGGTTATGGAGATGAAATGATACATGGTACCATGCAAACCAGAGAGGATGGAGGATTATGGAGCTAGAATGAAACATGGTACCATGCAGACCAGAGAGGATGGAGGATGATGGAGCTGGAATGAAACATGGTACCATGCAGACCAGAGAGGATGGAGGATTATGGAGCTGGAATGAACATGGGTACCATGCAACCAGAGAGGATGAGGGTTATTGAGAGCTGGAATGAACATGGTACCATGCAGACGAAGAGGATGTTGGGTAATTATGTGAGCTGAATGAACATGGTACCAGACAGAGAGGATGGAGGATTATGGAGCTGGAATGAAACATGGTACCATGCAGACCAGAGAGGATGATGGAGCTGGAATGAAACATGGTACCATGCAGACTAGAGAGGATGATGGAGCTGGTATTAACACAGTTGGGAGAGGGAGAGTAACACCGGTGGTGGAAGGGAGTTTAGTACCAGTTGGCAATCACAGGTGGGATAGGGAGTATTAAAGAGTGAAGGAGTACACAGTGGGTAGGGAAGAACCAGTTGAGGGGGTAGTAACACGGTGGGAGAGGTGAGTAAGTAACAGAGGAGGGATGTAGGAGTAGGGGTCCATACCTTTATTGAACCAACACGTAGTTGATATGTTACAACAAGCTTTCCACCTCTCGGGTCCTTCGTGGGGTACGGCAGAAATCCGGAACACAATATAATATACTGTGTATGTAAGAGGAATATCTCCTTACAATGGATGTTGAGAGGAAGTAGGGAATAAGATAATGTAGAAACAGGAAGCCTTATTCCCCACTTCCTCTCACCATCCATTGTAAGGCCGCGTCCATGTTTAGTGCTTGCGGGCGGAGGCGCGCTTCCGCTCGGCACTGAGCCCCTACAGCCGCAATGAGAGCGGCTTTAGTAGGGGCTCGCCTACGCTTCCATGCGCTTGCGGAAGCGCAGGTCTTAGGAAAATGTTAAATCTTCGCGCTTGCCGAGCGCAGGGCCGGTCACGTTGAGCGGTTCCCCCAATGAGGGCGAACCACTCCGTGACGCCACTGGCCCGCCCGTCGACGACGCCCCCGGCGGCACGCTGTCAATGGCCAGGGAATCACCCGCTTTCCCTCAGCCTCATCGTCGCCTCCGCCCCAGGATTACCATGGCCGAGGCCTAGCCCGATATCTCTCTTACTACACTGTATATACATTGTGTTCTTCTGCATTTCTGCCGTACCCCATGAAGGACCCGAGAGGTTGGAAAGCTTGTATCATTTCAACTACTTGTTGGTCTAATAAAAGTTATCACACCCGCTCCTCCCTCTCCCTCCTCTGTTACTACTCCCTCTCCCACCTCTGTTACTACTCCCTCTCCCTCCTCTGTTACTACTCCCTCTCCCTCCTCGTTACTCCTACTACGTTACTCTCTCCCTCCTCTTCTCTCCTCCTCTGTTGACTACTCCCTCTCCCTCCTCTGTTACTAACTCCCCTCTCCACCTCTGTTTTACTACTCCCTCTGCCCTCCGGAATGAAACATGGTACCATGCAGACCAGAGAGGATGGAGGATTATGAAGCTGTAGACTTACCTTCAAACCCTTGGGACCCACAAAGCCTGCGGCTCCGACAGCGCCCATGTCCCCCTGCCAGGAGGAACAACAAACACGTGTTAGATACGGAAGGCGTGCCGACATGTTATTTCACTTGGGTGCACATGTTGGTGGGTTCAGTTCCCGTCTCAGCCACCAACGCTTCTGGAAAGAAGTATCGTTACCTCCCTGTGAATCAACGTATGGCAATAAGGGCAAGTAAAGCCCAACATGGTCTTCTCTCCCCTTTCAAGGCTGCACCCACCTTAATTAGATTGTATGCTCTTCAGGGCAGTGACGGCTTGTGACTGCAGAATTCGGCTGTCAGTGCTACTGGGGGTGACTAACCCCAAAAGCTCAGGCATTCACAGGTGCCACCTTGCTGCACAAGTTATTAACTCATTTTTGCTTTCTCTGGCATCAAAGGGTTAAGTGACTGTTTTGGGAACCGTCCCCCCTGTTCATTTCCCCTCAGTATACGGGGCACGAGGAATCTGCAGAGGAAATCTTCCCACCAGGGTACAGTGGCTTTAGCATGTGACAGATGTGCCAGCGCTGGGCGCCGCGGAACAGCGCTGGGTGCCGCGGAACAGCGCTGGGCGCCGCGGAACAGCGCTGGGCGCCGCGGAACAGAGCTGGGAGCCCCGGAACAGAGCTGGGAGCCACGGACCAACGCTGGGTGTCCCGGAAAAACGCTGGGTGTCCCGGAACAGAGCTGGGTGCCACGGAACAGAGCTGGGCGCCCCGGAACAGAGCTGGGTGCCACGGAACAGCGCTGGGCGCCCCGGAACAGAGCTGGGAGCCCCGGAACAGCGCTGGGCGCCGCGGAACAGAGCTGGGGCCCCCGCGTCGCTGTTCCTGAGGCCTGTCCTGCGTATTCCAGCGTGCAGAGGCTGCCATTTGCTCCTTGCAGAGGCACGCATCCCTGTTCCTGAGGCCTGTCTCATATTACATCGTGGCAGAGGCAGTCCTGCAACATTCTCCTTGCAGAGTCCCCGAGTCGCTGGTTCTGAGGCTGTCTGCATATTCCTCTGCAGAGGGCCTGCAACATTCCTCTCTGCAGAGGCCCGGTCGCTGTCCTGAGGCCTTTCGCATTATTCCTGTTGCAGAGGCCTGCACCTTGTGCTCCTTGCAGAGGCCCGCTCGCTGTTTCCTGAGCCCTGGTTTGCATATTCCTCGGTCAGGAGGCCGCACATTTCCGTTGCAGAGGCCCCATCGCTTTGTCCTGAGGCCTGTTGTCGTCATAGTTCATTGTGCAGAGGCCTGCACATTCTCCTTGCAGAGGCCCCGCATCGCGGTTACTGAGGCCTGTCTGCGTATTCCTCGTGCAGGAGGCCTCACATTCTTCCTTGCAGAGGCCCGCATCGCGTGTTTCCTGAGCCTTCTGCATCTTCCTCTTGCGAGGCTGTACAACGTGAGCCGGTGCGGTTGTAATAGCTTGGGGTTAGTCTGCATAAACAGAGCCCCCAAGACCTCTTTCATACCCAGCAGCACAAAGCAGTGGGTCTGTTGCTCTCCGCTGCTCTCCGCTGCTCTCGCTGCTCCTCTGGCTCCACCACACAGGGCTCCAAGTGTTGGCTCTTTTCCCACTCCAGTCTTCCAGCTTCCCGTGCCGGAGCCTGGAACAAAAAGCGAGCCCTGGCTAGTGGCGCGCCCGTACCACGCGCCATGCTCTTTTAATTGGCTCAACAACGTCTTTTTTGGGGGTCTGCTTGGTCGCGCTCACCCCAATGCCCAATAACTAAATAATCCATTGTAAACCAGGGGTGGCAATTCAGTCTCGGAGGGCCCCAACCAGTGTCAGGTTTTCCCTGCTATCGCAAGATGGCTCAAAATCAGTACCCTCTTCCAGCCACCAGTATGGATCGTATGACCATCTGAACACCTGACCCCTGTGGATGGCCCTTGAGGACTGGCAGTGAGCCACCCCCTGCGTTTAGATAGTAAGCTACTTCGGCAGTAATCGCGTCTAGTTCCACCGTTGTGTTATCCTCAATATCTCCTCCCCCGGCACTTGCCTATGCGGTCACCCCCTGTTTGAGGGTCGGCACTAACTAGTGTTGGAAAATAAATTTACCGGTATTATTGATGACTTTGAGCGCCGTCCCCAAGACCTTTCCCCCCCTCTATGCGTTGCAAGACCCCGGCGCCGCAAACACAGAGAGAGGGTGGTTATACGGCCAGTCTCACCCCCCCACCCCCCCCGCCTCTGTATCTGATGTCCCGGTGTTATGCCTCTATCCCCGCCACAGCCTTTACAATATGAGTAGGGCAGGGGTTGCTGTCGCCGCCACCCTAGAGCACAAAAGGGGGTACTACACTCACAAGTACCTGGGCTCTCCATATGAGAGCAACGCCTTGTCCCTTTTGATCTCTGCTCTACCGGATGCACCACACAGCACAGGAGTCCACGTATGCGTGAACCTGACGCACTTTCCCCCCATAGCTCTGCTCTCCGGGGAACCCAATGCTCTGTTCCGGGGCGTGCGCCCAGCGTCTTCTTCTGGGGGAGTCCAGCCTCAGTGTCCGGGGCTCCTACTCGTTCCCGGGTGCGCCCGCGCTGTTTTCCGAGGGCGCCCAGCTCTCTGATTCCGCGGGAGTCCAGCCTGTCGGGGCTCCTAGCTCGTTCTCGCACGGGGCGTCCCAGCCTCCTGTTCCGGGCCCCAGACTCTTCCCGGGCGCCCGCTCTGTTTCCGGGGCTTCCCAGCTCTGTGTCCGGGGCGCCAGTGTTCCGTGGCACCCGTCTCTGTTCCCGGGACAACCCAGCGTCTGATTCACGTGGCACCCAGGCTCTGTTCCGAGGGTCACCCAGCTCTGTTCCGGCGGTCCCCGCTCTTCCGGAGGGACTTGTCTCCGCGAGCCTGTCACGCTGGCAGGGCAACCAGCGTTGTTCCGGGACACCCAGCGTTTTGGTCCGTGGCACCCGCCTCTGTTTCTTCCGGGGCTCCAGCTTCGTTCCGGGACCGCCCAGCTCTGTCCGGGCCTCCCAGCTCTGTTCCGGAGCTCCCCAGCTACGCAGTCCGGGGCTCCAGCGGGCCTCTGCAAGGAGAATGTGCAGGCCTCTGCACGAGGAATACGCAGACAGGCCTCAGGAACAACAAAACTTAGTGCTGGGGGACTCCAGCGCTTCGGCACGAACAAAACAGTAAGGCTAAGACAGAGGTGTTAGTGGAAAAACACCGTTACATCCAAGCAGAACTTGGTTTATGCTCAGCAACTTCCTGGAGGAAAAGGCAGCAGCTGAATAACACAGGAAGCCCATCAGGCCAGAGCTTCACAGGAGGCAACAAGAAGCAGGTGATACCTGATTACAGGCTTAGGGAGGACTTGACTGGAAACTGAATAGCTCTGTAAGGGTGAGTTCCAGCCAAAACCCAGGAGCGGCATCCTTACACATCACGGATAGAAACAGCGCTTGGGGTTTGGCTGCTGTGTAGGGTATTCTTTAGGATAGAAAACAAGGAGTCACCACAGCGCCGACAATCTGAACTGATGTAATAACTAGGAAGGTTAAAAATAATTTCTCCGGGGGTGCGCACTTACAATTAGTGCCGTTTATAAAAATCACATAAGGCGCGGGACGCCGGCGTTCTGGAGCTGCTTACTTTTGCGGTCCCGCCTGGAAACGGCAAACCCCGCTCAGTAGAGTTCCTCTGACCTGGCGTGCCTTCACTTGTCCTCCTGGATTCGACGCTCGTTTTTCGTTTGACAAAAACAAAACTTCCTCGTGGGTCCGGAGGTTTGCCGTTTCCAGGTTGGCCCGCGATAGGAAGCAGCTCCGGTGAAGCTGGGACGAGTTCCCCCTGATCCACGTGAGGGGGTGGTGAGAACGCCGCCCGTCCCGCGCCTGTAATTCTACGTGTGTGATTTTACAAATGGTACTAATTGTAAGTGGCCATCCCCGGAGGGATTATTTTAATCGTCCTGGTTATTAAATCAGCTCAGATTGTCGACGCGATGGCGTCTCCCTCTTTTCTACCCTGAAGAATACCATACACAGCACATTATATTAATTGGAATCGTGATTTATTTTTTATTGTGTATCTTTGTGCCATGTGCAGTACGTATGGAGATCAATGCTGGCGCGCTGTGTACCAGGCTGAGTATAATGTGTGTTCATTATTGGTACTCACTCCCCCATTGGCCCCAGTCCGGCAAATATATCCTATCAAGCCCAAGCAATTACCACTTCATTAGCGGCAGCATTGGACTAGACAGGGTGTATGTAGCAGAGCAAGCGTGGGTGGGTCATAGACTCCTGAGGAAGCGACATTACAGCGGAACGCGTCGAGTCCGGCACCTGGTGAAGCAGCACCGTGCAGAGTGGAGGACCGGTGCTGGGAGTAGCGCTATCTACGTCATCCGGCTCACCGGGTCTTGGAAACCCGGATTTGACGACAGCGGAAGCGGTAGAGACTTGGAGTGGGCGAGAACACGACTCGCCCGGCGCCCGGCATCTTTACAATCGTGCAATGTTTTCTGTTGACCACCCTTATGTAAGCCTTCAATTTAAGGGGGTATATTCGTGATAAATACGTGATAAATACATTTTTTATTGGTACTATTCCGGTCTCTCTTCTTTTCCCTGGGTCCTGTTGAACAGAGGGCACATCCACCCACGTCTGCCACCATTTTGGGATATGCCCGTGTTACTCCTGTCTTTTATGAGTATAAACATTGGAAGGTTTCATTCATCTCCAGGCCCACCTTCTGCGTTACCATTCCACGTCAGTTCTCACTTCCCCCTCTGGTGATACAACCCCCCTCCCCCCGCTCCCCTGTTCTTTTGGATACTGACTGCGGAAGATATCTCCAACGTATCCCGTTGCAGGGTTTCAAATGGAGGAGCATACCCGATAACATTTATTTTAAGAAACTGTTTCACTGGTATCACTTGGTTCCACATATTTCACATCGTATGCGTTAGTGATTAAACACTTACATCACCTATATTGTTTTAACACATTATATTTTTGTGTTTCACTTGGATTTGTTCACTTTAAATCACATATAGATATTAAGAGTTATATTGAATGTTGTTTAAACAAGTGTTTCGCTCTTCGCTCTTGTATAAATGGGAGCTGCTAGGTGACTGGTGTAGGGGGAGGGCACACATACAGGGGTAGGAGTAGGCTGGGCACAGGATGGGTGCTGCTAGGTGACTGGTGTAGGGGGAGGGCACACATACAGGGGTAGGCTGGGCACAGGGTGGGTGCTGATAGGTGACTGTTGTAGGGGGAGGGCACACATACAGGGGTAGGAGTAGGTTAGGCACATGATGGGTGCTGAGAGGTGGCTGTTGTAGGGGGAGGACACACATACAGGGGTAGGAGTAGGTTGGGTACAGGATGGTTGCTGCTAGGTGGCTGTTGCAGGAGGAGGGCACACATACAGAGGTAGGAGTAGGTTGGGTACAGGATGGGTGCTGCTAGGTGGCTGTTGCAGGAGGAGGGCACACACACACATTAAGAGGTAGGGAGTAGGTTTGGGCACGAGGATGGGTGCTGCTAGTGACTGTTTGCATGGGGAGGGCACACATACAGGGGTAGGAGTAGGTTGGTTACAGGATGGGTGCTGCTAGGTGGCTGTTGCAGGAGGAGGGCACACATACAGAGGTAGGAGTAGGTTGGGCACAGGATGGGTGCTGCTAGGTGACTGTTGTATGGGGAGGGCACACATACAGGGGTAGGAGTAGGTTGGCACAGGAGGGTGTGCTAGGTGACTGTTGTATGGGGAGGGCACACATACAGGGGTAGGAGTAGTTGGCACAGGATGGGTGCTGGTAATTGGCTGTTGTAGGGGGAGGACACATACGGAGGAGGAGTAGTTTGGGACAGGATGGGTGCTGCTAGTTGTCTGTTGTATGGGGAGGGCACACATACAGGGGTAGAGTAGGTTGGGCCGACAGGATGGGTGCTGTATTGGCTGGTTGTAGGGGGAGGGAACACATACAGGGGTAGGAGTAGGTTGGGCACAGGAGTGGTGCTGCTAGTTGTCTGTTGTAGAGGAGGACAAATTACGGCAATGCGCAAAATAAAGAATGAGAAAAAAATAAGGATAATATTAAACCTTGTATTGTATTTTTAATACGGTGAAAGGGAGGGGGAGGGAGGGGTAAAGGGGGTGATGTGAATGCAGTAGTAATAATAAAACACTCACAGGCCATGTGTGGTGACTGCTAATCACAACTCAAATTCTCTGGGTCCTTGTATAATGCTCTGGTTCTTCTTGCAATTCTGGATCTCTGCGTGTCTCAAGGTAAAGCAGACAACCAGGGTTGGTGCAATAAATGATTAAAAACCGGGGGATACTAAAAGAACATCTGTAAATACATGGAGTGCACTCTCATGGCCCTGGAGTGATCTGTACTCAGAGATGTTGGTTTCTAGGCGATGCAGCTGACGCGCTGGCTTGCGTGTTCCTTTCTGGTTGATGGTGCTTTGTTATCTCCCTCACTGTTCGAGTGGCTGCGTGTGACAACAAAATGGGTTAAAACGTTCAATTTATTATGTAACACAAGAAATAACTGTGCACTTAGCATGTGAACACTGCTCGTGTGGGCTCCCAAAGGCTTCCTTTAGCGTCCTTCCTCCGTCTGGTCCCGCTTCGCGTCCGGAGTATGGGATTGTGAACAAGCTGTCTCAGAGGGGCTATGGTGGCCGACGGCAGGCCCACTTCCTCCATAGAATGACGCGTTTCGCAAAATAGCTTCATGGGTTCCTGTGGGGGTGGAGCTTGGCGGTCTTTATCATTATTAGGGGGAAACTAATCGTTGAGAAAATGAATCTATATACTTAGAATGAGTCGGCTTCCGTCTGGTTCCCGCTTCCACGTCCGGAGTATGGGATTGTGAACAAGCTGTCTCAGAGGGCTATGGTGGCCGAAGGCAGGCCCACTTCTCCACAGAACGACGCGTTTCGCAAAATAGCTTAATCAGGTTCCTGTGGGGGTGGAGCTTGGCGGTCTTTAAAACATTCTAAGAGGAACTAACGGAGGAAAACGACCCTATAATTAGTTAGGATGTAATGAAAAAACAGGATTTGGATACTGCTTAATTGAGATGTCCCGTTGAAAGACAAGACCTGTAGTTCAATTGTACAAACATCAAATACACTATGATAAAGGCAGTTAGTATATACTGCAAGTTGGCATAGATGGATATACTATAGATGTTGCTGGCAAAGGAACCCTAGTTAGATCTGGTGATAGCTACACTGTGTGTGGCTGTATGTACCACACACAGTGATGTGCTTAAAGAGTTTGAAATGGTGCTTGATTTTGATTGTGACTATGTGCTAACTTCGGATACCGTGTCTAGCTGTGTTTGGCTGGTTGAAGTCCTGTCTCCTTATGCATTAGCTGATTGTCTCGTTCACATGAAATGTCAACTAGAGCATAGTGCAGGTAAATGCTGTGCAGTATCCTGATGAGGTTTTAAGCGATTCTGCAGACTGTAGCTGAAAATTGCTTTCACAGCTTAGTGTCCTTCAGCTCTTCATTTATTTGTATGAAGCCGAGTACCGTGTATATAGTACCATAGTATAGATGAAAACTGGGACAGCCGCTGACGCACGCTCATGCTCACCTGCTCACGCAGGAGATTTTTCTAGTCCTGGTGAGCGCCAGCTTGTTGAGCGAGGTCTAGAACTATGTAAAGGTGTTGATATCAGTCCGTTTGTTTGTGCTGAGTGTTACTGTGGCGTTACAGAGGCTCAGATAGGACCATGTGTGGCTGTATAGTGTTTTAGCTGGAGGTTCTGGTACTCTTAGGCCTTGGACAATGGTCAAAAGGACCGTGCTGAAGCCGATGAAGCCGCGCGGAGGGAAACATTATCCCTATCAGCCGGCTTTAGGCGGGCGACTTCAGCCGGTGCGCAGGTGGGGAAATGCAGGAGACAGGCAAGTTTTAAATTTTGATCAGCTACATGCAAGCGCAGGGCCGGTCACGTGACTGCCAGAAGCCAACGGCAGTCCGTGAGTCGGCGCCGTACGTGCGCGGCTAGCCCCGCCTCCCCAACCTGGCTCCCCCGGCACACAAAGGCGCTCGCTGGCGCTCATGCAGGAACAAGAAAATATCTCCTGCGTGAGCAGGGAGATGAGAGTAAGGCTGCCAAGGGCTCGGAAAGGTGTCCCAGCCGCGCTCCCTGCGCCGTTTGTCCCAGCGCCGCCCCTGCACCGTGTCCCAGGTCTAATGTATCAGCACTTAGTGTCAGTTGCGTATTGCCACAGGGTAGTTTCATTATAGTTATCAGATGAGGAGAGTTAAAACCAGAGAATAACATAAAACACAGGACAAAGCTCAGTTTTTTAGCACATCTAGTGAGACTCATACACGGACAGTGCCTAAATATATATGGATAAATATCTAATAACTAATAGTAAATGTTTGTTAGTTTTGACATTTTTGGCCAAAATTGTTGTAAGCCCCTTAGGCCAACGCCAAGGCAGACCACATAATCAGGGGTCCCTAACGAATAAAATCTTACTACACATGTTTACATAACAGGAAGAAGAGTTTATAGAAATCTGTCCAATCTTAGCTGATAAAGTTCTGTCTGACTGAAGCTTTTATTAACCTGTACATACAGGAAAAGCACTCTGTATTAGAGATGTCACAGCCAAACTGCAGGCCAAAGTTCTGTCTGACTGAAGTTTTATTAACCTGTACATACCAGGAAAAGCACTCTGTATTAGAGATGTCCACAGCCAAACTGCAAGCAGGCAATTCCCCTGAGTGGAAGATGCTATGGAGTGAGCCACATAACCATTTACAGTGGGAGGGGGTGAGCTTAAATTAAGTAGAGGTGCCAACCTCCAATCAGCCATGACTACTGGACAGAATTGTAAAACATACTGGACACCTAACAAGCTCCAATTAAACCCCAAAAGTACCCACAACATATATATAAGCATATGAGTGTCAGAAAGAGTGCTACTGAGCATGGAATATGCATTAAAACCAGAGACATAACATTAAAACACAGGACAAAGCTCAGTTTTCATTTTTAGCAATCTAGTGAGACTCATACACGGTACAGTGCCTAAATATATATGGATAAAATTCTAATAAATAATAAGTAAATGGTCTTTTAGTTGACATTTTGGCCAAAATGTTGTAAGCCCGGAGCCAACGCCAAGGCAGACCGCATATCAGGGGTCCTAACGCTAATATAAATTCTTAATAACCTGTTTAATAACAGGAAGAATGATTTATAGTAAATACTGTCAATCTTAGTTGTAAAGTTCTGTCTGACTGAAGCTTTTATTAACCTGTACATTTACCAGGAAAGAACTCTGTATTAGAGATGTCACAGCGCAAACTGCAAGCCAAAGTGTCTGGCTGAATGAAGCTTTATTAACCTGTACATTACCAGGAAAAGCACTCTGTATTAGAGATGTCACAGCCAAAAATGCAAGCAGGCAAGTTCCCCTGAGTGGAAGATGCTATGGAGTGAGCCATAACCATTTAAATGTGGGAGGGGGGTGAGCTAAATTAAGTAGGAGGTTGCCAACCTCCAATCAGCCATGACTAGCGGACAAGAATTGTAACAACATACTGGACACCTAAAGCTCCAATTAAACCCCCAAAGTACCCACAACATATATATAAGCATATGAGTGTCAGAAGAGTGCTACTGAGCATGGCAATAGCATTAAAACCAGAGACTAACACATAAAACACAGACAAAGCTCAGTTTTTAGCACATTAGTGAGACTGCATACACGGTACAGTGCCTAAATATATATGGATAAATGTCTAATAACTAAGTAATGGTCTTTTAGTTTGACATTTTTGGCCAAAAATTGTTGTAGCCCCTGAGCCAACGCCAAGGCAGCCACATATCAGGGGTCCCTAACGCTAATATAAATTGATAAACTGTTTAATAACAGGAAGAAGATTTATAGTAAATTGTCAATCTTAGCTGTAAAGTTCTGTCTGACTGAAGCTTTTATAACCCTGTACATACCAGGAAAAGCATCTAGTATTGAGATGTCACAGCCAAAACTGCAAGCCAAGTTCTGTCTGACTGAAGCTTTATTAACCTGTACATTACCAGGAAAAGCACTCTGTATTAGAGATGTCACAGCCAAACTGCAAGCACGCAAGTTCCCGAGTGGAAGATGCTTGGAGTGAGCCATAACCATTTAAATGTGGGAGGGGGTGAGCTTAAATTAAGTAGGAGGTTGCCAACCTCCAATCAGCCATGACTAGCTGGACAAGAATTGTAAACAACTGCGACACCTAACAAGCTCAATTGGAGCGTGTTAGGTGTCCAGTATGTTTTTTTACAATTCTATTGTCCAGCTAGTCATGGCTGATTGGGAGGTTGGCAACTCCTACTTTAATTTAAGCTCCCCCCTCCCACTTAAATGGTTATGGGCTCCACTCCATAGCATCTTCACTCAGGGGAACTTGGCCTGCTTGCAGTTTGGCTGTGACATGCTCATATACAGAGGCTTTTCCTGGTAATGTACAGGTTAATAAAAGCTTCAGTCAGACAGAACTTTGGCTTGCAGTTTGGCTGTGACATCTCTAATACAGAGTGTTTTCCTGGTAATGTAGAGGTAATAAAAGGCTTCAGTCAGACAGAACTTTACAGCTAAGATTGACAGATTTACTATAAATCATTCTTCCTGTTATTCAACAGGTTATTAAGAATTATATATTAGCGTTAGGGACCCCTGATATGTGGTCTGCCTGGAGTTGGCTAGGGGCTTACAACAATTTGGCCAAAAATGTGTCAAACTAAAAGACCATACTTATTAAGTTATAGATATTATCCATATATATTTAGGCACTGTACCGTGTATGAGTCTCACTAGATGTGCTAAAAACTGAGCTTTGTCGTGTGTTTTATGTTATGTCTCTGGTTTTAAGTGCATAGTTGCCATGCTCAGTAGCAACTCTTCTGACACTCATATGCTTATATATAGTTGTGGGTACTTTGGGGGTTAATTGGAGCTTGTTAGGTGTCCAGTTATGTTTTAGATGAGGAGAGTACCTGATATTGTGCAGAGTTTATGCACGTGTTTTTTCTGACTTGTAAACAATCTCGTGGGTATTGTGATAGCACTGAGAGATCAGTGTATGCGTTAAAGCAGCATTTAACCTGTTGTCAGTACTTGTTCCGTGTTTATGTAATCTAGTAGATTATGCAGACAACAAAGAAGGGTTATTTTTGAGAGTTTAGATGTAAATGTTCTATAGCAGTCCGTTTTTTTGTGCACACCTTCTTCTTCGAGATCTGAGGGGAACCATGTGTGGCTGTACAGTGTTAACTGAGCATACTGCAGTAGAATAATAGGCCTCGGCATGTTAAGTGCTTAGCGGCGGAAGCGCGCTGACGCGACGCTCCCGCTCAGCACTGAGCCCCTACAGCCGCAATTAGAGCGGCGTTAGTAGGGGTCACCTGCGCTTCCGCGCGCTTGCGGACACGCAGGTCTTAGGGGAATTTAAAAATTCCCAGCTGCGGCGAGACAGGCCGGGGCACGTGAGCGGTTCACCCAATGAGGGCGAACCAGCTCCGTGACGTCGTTTGGCCCGCCCCGGCCAGTGACGCGCCCGCACCCCGGCACGCCCCCCTTAAGGCCGCTTGAGCCCGCTGTTGCGGTAAGCACCCGCTTCCTGACGCCTCAGCACGCCTTCAGCACCCAGCAGGCAGCATGGACTCAGGCCTATAAGAATGTTAACCCAGCCCTTGTGCAGTGTGTACGATCACCAAAAAGTAGTTATAAACTGTCAAGTAAAGGAGGTAGCTGCTCCTATGCCGGGCTTGGGCAACGCGTTTTCTCTGATCTGTAAACACTCTCTGTTGTAATTGTGAGCACCAACCCGCTATATGCAGTGAGTTCAGCGTTCTGTAGCATAAGTGCTAATAGCCCATTAGCCTCAGGTTGCTGGTATAGGATGACCAAAAGATTTGGTAAAGCACAAAAAAAAAGGTTCCCCCCCAAAACTTGCTTCATCACTTAGTAGTTTTGGGCTTTTGCAGTGTGCGTGAAGATCCATATGATGTATTAGTTTTAGCCAAAAAGAACAGATATGATATAATATGTACTGCTGATATACCGGAGTTGCCCGGAGGCAGGGAGGGGACGGGAGGCATGAAGGCAGGGGGGGTTTTTTAAAGGGGCCCCCAAAGGGGGGGGAGGGGGGGAAAGAACGGGGGGGGAGGAAAGGGGAGGGGAAATGAAAGGAAGGGGGGGCGGGGGTGTGAAAGCAGGGGGGGTGTGAGTGGAAGGGGGGGCGGGAAAGGCAGGGGGGGGAGTTGAAAGGCAGGGGGGAGTGGAAAGGCAGTGGGGGGCGGTGAAAGGCAGGTCGGGGGCGATGAGTGGAAAGGAGGGGGAGGGGAGTGAAAGGAAGGGGGGGGGCGTCAAAGGCAGGGGGGGCATCAAAGGCAGGGGGGGCGTCAAAGGCGGGGGGGGGGCATCAAGGCAGCGGGGGGATCAAAGGCAGGGGCGTCACAGGCAGGGGGGGGGCAATCAAGGCAGGTGAGTGAGCACCGGGGGGGAGGTGAGTGTGATGGGGGAGGGGAAGGGAAGAGGACGAGTATGTGTTGTGTGTGTGTGTGTGTGTGGCCGAGGGGGAAAGGGGGAAGACAGTGGCAGTTGGGTGACGTCCAGACAAACCAATATGATTGGGCCAGAGGAGGCGAGGCCAATCAGATTCACCGCAGATACAGTAGCACTAACCTTTTGATTTTTATTATATTAAAGATACACTTTTTAATAACCCATTGCTGATGTGTGGTAGCCTTAGTCATGAGATCCAGGACTGAGTGCATGAAGGAAGAAATTAGCAAAATAGATAGCAGGAAATCCAAATGATTGTTTTGAATTACGTTAAAAAAATGCTTGGCACAAGCAGTGCTGCTATCCGAAGTACGTTTCGTCGAAACTGACGACTTTTCTTTCGCACTAATAGATACAAACAATACCAGCAAGGAACCAATTTTAACTTAATTAACTATCAAATATTGTGTAGACATTTGGTCTAATAAAGTGTATAATTCAACAGACTCAGTGTGACGATAATTGTACAAACTGCTACAAATGTGCCAAGTATATTTTATTGACTTATTCAAATTGGCAATTGTCTATTGTATCTATTTGCATGCTGGGGCCACTTTGGTATTTATCTGAATTATATCGATGACTTTTTACAGCAATATGCAAGTGGCATGAGTCCTAGCTTATCTCAGGGAACCATGAGGTGTGTGACCACGTTCTAAAGTAGAATGGAACATGGGCATATAAGGGTCACATGTGATGTTAACCTCATTGGGTTGGTACAAGTTTGACCATAACCAATAGTGAAGCAAGTGGACAGCACTGGACAACTGATGGGATCTACTTGATGAACAAAAAACTTTTTTTTATTGGAAAGCAGATCGTTTATTTTGAAACACCAATGTTTTTTAATTTTAATGGACATATTTTTTACAACGATGCGGAACCGCCATGGGGAACAGTTGGGCTTTTTTTTAAAAGCCATAGATCCAGCGCGTATGTTATAAGATTTCATTTGGTTTTGGGGGTCCAGATTATACCCAAGCATGGTTGTATTACCGTCATTGGATATCTGGGTTCGTCTATCACTCCGCGGGATGTTTACTGCGCTCCAGGAACTATATGAATAAAGCGGTTTATTTAGAATGCAATAAGACTGGATTGCAACCCGCTCCTCTACAATTATTCATTATTCGCATCAGGAGAGAATACGCCCTCTCTCCCTAAAAACATTAGTAATGTTTATAGGTGGATGGATCCAACAATATTAGTGGGATTCTACCCATTTCTCATATCGCTGGACTGTAGTTGAAATATTCTGTCTGTGTACTTTACTTTTTTATCAGTGGTTATAGAAAAAGGTCTGTCTTCTTTTTTTTTTTGTCTGGGATAACCATGTCTTCAAGTAGTAAAGTGTGTCTCTGCATTCCTGCGCTAACACAATCCCAAACTCTCTGTCAATGCACCTCCATCATGCACTCCCCTCCCCCCTCCCACCATCTCAGTTCACTGCACCTCATCCTGCCCTGCAGCCCTCTTGCTATTTCCTTACTGCCCCCCCCCCCCACACACACAGCCCTGTCCCGCACCTTCATCCTCGCCCTGAGCCGTCTCTGCTATCCTGTACTGAGCCCCCCCCCACACACAACAGCTCTGTCATACACCTCCATCTGCCCTGCAGCCCCTCTCTGCTAATTCCTGTACTGCCCCCCCCACACACACACAGCTTCTGTCACTGCACCTCCATCCTGCCCTGCAGCCCTCTTGCTATTCCTGTACTGCCCCCCCCACAAACACACACACAGGTATGTCACTGCACATCCATTCCTGCCCTGCAGCCCTCTCTGCTATTCTGGAATGACCCTCCCCCCCCCCCACACACACAGCTTGTCACTGCCCCACCTCCATCCTGACCTGTACCCCTCTCTGCTTCTTCCTGATACTGACCCCGCCCCCCACACAAACACAGCTCTTGTCACTGCACCTCCATCCTGCCTGCAGCCCTCTCTGCCTATTCCTGTACTGACCCCCCCCCACACACACAGCTCTGTCACTGCCCCTCCATCCGTCCCTGCGCCCCTCTCTGCTATTCAATGTACTGACCCCCCCACACACACACAGCTCTGTCCTACACCTCCACCCTGCCTGCAGCCCCTCGGCTATCATGTACGACACCGCCCCGACACACACACAGCTCTATCACTGCACATCCATCTGCCCTCAGCCCTCTCTGTATTCCTGTACTGACCCCCACCACACACACAGCTCTGTCACTGCACCTCCATTCGGCGCCCTGCCAGCCACTCTCTGCTGTTCCTGTATGACCCCCCACACACACACACAGCTCTGTCACTACACCTCCACCCTGCCTGCAGCCCTATATGCTAGTCCGTTACTTACACCGCCCCACACACACACAGCTCGTCACTGCACCTCCATCCTGCCTGCAGCCCTCTCGCTATCCTGCGGCCCATCCCCCCCCCACACACACAGCTTGCAATGCACCTTCCATCCGGCCCTGAAGCCTCCTCTCTGCTATTTTCTGTAAGGACCCCCACCACACACACACAGATCTGTCCACTGCACTCCATTCCGGCCCCCCCTGCAGCCCTCTCTGCTATTCCTGTACTTGACCCCCCCCCCCACACACACAAAGCTCTGTCACTGCACCTCCATCCTGCCCGAGCCCTTCTCTAATATTCCTGTGCTGCCCACCCCACCCCCCACCCCCCACACACAGCTATGTTGCTGCACCTCCACCCTGTCCTGCAGCCCCTCTATGCTAGTTCCTCACACACACACACACACACACACACACACCACACACACACAACACAACACACACACAACACACACACACACACACACACACACACGCCGCTTAACCACACACCACACACACACCACCAAACACTATAAGAAAAACCTTTTTACAGTTCTGAATGACTTCCTTGGAACCCGTAATAAGAGCATATCCTATCAGAAATCTCCCACAGCCCTGACGTTGCCCCTTCATATGGGAGGAACCTGTTATAAGACACAGCCCCCCTGATAAGAAACAATTCCTCACAGGCCCTGACGTTGCCCCTTTCCTATGGGTCGTAACCCCCAACTGTTATAAGAAACCCCCTTATAGGAGCATTTCCCCAATGCGCTTACTACAAGGAGTTATCTTGGTATAGAGCCCCCCCCCCCCACTACGCATGTTTAGGTGATAATATATTCATCCTTATAGTATGTTACCTCCCTTGTCATGTTATAGGCTGATCATGTGTACTGGTGTGTTCTATAAGAACACTTCCTTATCACCAGTCCTTACAGTGCTGGACGTGCTCCCTACAATGGGGACACACCTCCCTATAAGGAATGTACATTCTGACGTGCCTTCTCTGAAACCAATCCCCAGGTATAAAAACAGCTCAACTGCCCCTCCCCTACTGGAGGAAACCAATTGTTATAAGAACATATCACTTATAAGGACATGTTCCTTACCTGTCCTTCTGGGGAAAGAACAACTGTTTATAAGAAACAGGCCTGAAACAAGACCCCCTCGATCTGAATCCACATCATTCTCTTTAACAGGTACACGGACCCCGCACGTATGTCCATGCCTGTTCACAACCCAAACCTCAAGGGCTTCGTGAATCTGTGGATACTCACCAAAAAACCGTTTTTCCCTTGGGTACCACCAGGATGATGCACCTGTAGAGGTAAGAGGAATTGACCAGGACATCTTTACACAAGGAGTGGCCAACTTCAGTGCCAAGCAGACTGAGCCACTGATTGGGCCACCTGTGCTGAATGAAGTGGGATATCCTGACAACCTGACTGTTGGTGGCCCTTGAGGACTGAGTTGGCCCACCCCCCTGCATACCCAACTGGACTTATAAGAATCTGTTATGGGATATTACACAATGAGGAGGCAATTAGTGGGCATTAATTATTCTCGTTCGTGTGTGTTTCTCTCGTTCATGGAGATATATTCACCCTAACCTACTCAATTTATTTAGGGGATTGAACCTGTGGGGTCGTCCAAGAACTGAACAGCAATTTTTCAGCTCCGAGGAACCCCCTGGGTTCTGGTGAATTTTACGGTCAAGTTCCGGTATTACCCTCCTGTATTTAACAGAGGATTTAATTACTGCAGAAGGATAGTTTCTCGTTAGGACGCAGATGGCAAGTAACTCTGCAGCAGGGATAAGTATCTTCCTGTGGTGACTTGTGTGGAAGATGAAAAGTATATAAACAGATTCTCTCGCAGACTGCAGGACATTTGATCTCTGACTTTCATCCTTTGGCGGAATAATGGTCATATCAGCTGCAGATTCAAAACCAGACTCCATAAGTCCTAAACAAATAACATTAATGATCCTCTCCTCTATCCCTGTCTTCTTAAGTTCATCGTATTGAATCCTCCTTTTTTTTTTTATCTATCGAAAATCCCAGCTCTTTAACTCATATCAGTGTATAGAAATGCTCTGCATCATATACAGTGCAGATGTACTAGGACCTTTGGGTCACAGATATGAAACACTCATTGTGAATGATTCCAGGACATAATGGGGGTGGCCCTGATGGTGGACCTCAGATTTGGAGACATTTCAATAAAACCCCAAGGTTAATCTTGACTTTGTTCATTTCCAGGGAAGGAAGTCATATTCATGGACACAAGTAAGACAATTATGGATCTGTAGAGTGTTTTATGTTTTGATAGTTGTGTGGTGCATCATTGGTACTTCCTGGTCACTGTCATGTGATGCGTGATGTCACACTCTGACCTCTGACCCCAGGGAAGCAGAGTGAGAGTGAGAGCCAGGCAGGTTTTTAGACACGCAGAAGTCTGAGGTAACAAAGGACGTTTACCCATGGCAAGGACTTTTGTCAGCAGCAATAAGAAGGATGGTCTCCAAACACTCAACAAGGTAGTGTGTGATTGTGATGCCATAAACACTTAGATTAACATAGCAATGATAATGAGTTCGTCCAAGCTTTGGGTGCTTTGGTGTGAGAACGTAGTAGTGCCGCGTTGGTGAGACGTAGAGTTAGTGGACGCTTTGGTGGTGAGACAAGTTGTGACACTCTGGTGAAGGGAAGGATGATGAGAGCCACGTTCTAACTTTGCCTGTGAGCGGGAAAAGCTCAGATTAAGCCTCGCCAATCAGTGGCACAGCATGTCACATGAGGTGGAGACCATATTATTATATGAAAAGCTTACAAGCAGTTGCAGGAAGGGGAGATAAAATGACCTTCTCAAGTTCACATGGAGAGATGATCTGACTGTTTCTTCGAGCTATAATTTCCGGAGAGGTCCGACTCAATAAGGTGCGTTCCAGAACTAGAAGGATCGTACAGCACAACAAGGGAAACCGGGCCAAAAGGGTTGTCTTCCAGTATCGAAGGGTCGTATGATAGGAGGCAAGAACTAGGGCCTTTAGCCGACTTTAGGATTCACCCTGTGTATTTCCAAGTCCCACCACAATTCTACAGGGTGTTGTATGTATGGATCCGACTCCCCCACCATCAAATCCATACATCTGTTCTAAAACCTTCTTTTATCTACCTTTTGCAATGTTCGAGTTTAGATATCTACAGATTAACCCCGTTATAGCGTGATCCGATACAACACCGGTCAGATTATACGATGTGTGAGTGTGGCTCCCAATAAAAGTACAGTCCCCACACATAAGTACTTCAAATCCCCCAAGCCTTCTGACTGGTCCAGGTGCGAAAAACCTCCTTTCCCTCGTTCCCGTTCTGTGACTCTGGTGGGGCACACTTCTCCTCACAGCACAGAGCACCACCACACACAGCCTGTCCCCACTCTCCTCCCCGGGCTCGCTGCACTTCCCCCCCCTCAGTTCACACATCTGGTCTCCACCGTTCCTCTCCTCTTCCCCCCCCCCCCCCCGGTCTCATGCACTCTGCCCCCCCCCCCCGGTCTCACTGCACTATCCCTCGGTCTCGAGGCACTCTCCCCTGTCTCACCGCACTCCCCCGATTCTCCTCCCCGGTTCTCACCATGCTCTTCCCCCCGCCCACCTATCTCACCACACTCTCCCCCAGGTAACCACCGCCGGTCTCACCACACTCTCCCCGGTCTCATCATGCTCTCCCCCCTGGTATACCACGCTCTCCCCCGAACACAGAGGACAAGGAGGAGAGCCATATAGAGACACAGAGGGAACCGAGGAGACACATAGGCAGAGGAGAGGGGCAGAGAGAGATACCTAAGGCAAAGAAGAGCAGCAGATGCTGAACCCCTGATCGGGCCGTTTTTATCCTGCGATTCCACTTATACGCGGATCGCAATTATTGTGGACCCCAAGCACTTAAGTATAACAGGGTTCAAAGCTATAGTAGTGGAACCTTTTACTGGACAAAGTTTTCTATAGACTCAGTAGCGTGCAAACGTTTTGGGACTGTCAAATCTCTTTCGCAGTTGTACTGTCACTAAGCTCATTACAAAAGCAAGTCTCACTCATTGTGAAGGAAGTCTCGCGTCATGTGAAGCCAGATCTCGCTCACTGGAAGACGCCTTCTTACTCAATGGGAGGCAATATCACTCATTGGAAGTCAGTGTTACTCGTGGATGGCGTCAATCATGGATGGCAGTCTCACCAATTAGAAGGCAGTGTCACTTCAGAAGGCGATGTCACTCATTAGCAGCAGTGCCACTCATTAGCAGACAGTGCCACTCATTAGGAGGCGTGTCACTCATGAGACAAGGCCGTGTCACTCATTAGGAGGCCGTGTCACTCATTAGGGAAGGCCGTTCGTGTCACTCATTAGAAGGTCGTGTCACTCATTGAAAGGTTCGTGCACTCATTTAGAGGCCATGTCACTATTTAGGCGGAAGTGTACTCATTAGAAGGCTGTCTCACTCATTGGATGGCAGTCTCACTCATTAGAAGGCCATGTCACTCATTAGAAGGCCGTGTCACTCATTAGAAGGCCGTGCACTCATTAGAAGGCCATGTCACTCTTAGAAGGCCGTGTCACTCATTAGAAGGCGTGCATCATTAGAAGGCAGTAGAAGTGTCACTCATTTAGAAGCGAGATTTGTCACTCATAGAAGGTCGTGTAAATCATAAGGAGGCCAGTCCTTCATTAGACGGCGTGTCACTCATAGAAGGCAGTGTCACTCATTCAGAAGGGCCATGTCACTCATTAGGAGGAAGTGTCACTCATTAGACGGCGTGTGTTCTCTCATTAACACATTCTTATGAAGGGCAGTTTTCACCCATAGGAAAAGACTGCCCCACTCACCGGTAGCAGTGTCACTCATTTTGAAAAGTCTGTGTTATTCTTTAGAAAGGCCAAGTGTTCACTTATGGGAGGTAGTATTACCCATGGAAACATTGTCCACTTCAATGGAAGAAAAGTACACTCAGACTTTCAGTCTCAACCAGGAAGTAAACTCATTAGGAGGTAGTCTAACTTATTAGGAGGTAATTAAGAGAGGTAGTTTCCACTCAATTAGGAGGGTGTCTCGCTCATTAGCAGGTTAGTCTAGCTCATTGGGAAGGTAGGGGGTCTGCACTCAGGAGGGGGTTAGTCTCACTTATTAAAATTCAATGTCCCTCAGTCTTAGAACATCAAGACTTCTAACTAAACCTCCCACTCACTTAGGTATTGTTCTCCAGACCTTCATAAAACTCACAACGCTGGCTTATGGTTCAGTCTTTCAGACCGAGACGGGCGAGGGAAAATCACTCCCACGTTCAGGGAATCAGCGTGATGGGATCACCTCTGAACATAACGCTAGAAAACCCTTATTGAGATGGATGTTATCAAGTCCATTGACATCACATGGGGAAAATGCTGGGGTCTTATTCGGGACGTGAGTTTTGTTTCCTTTAATAGTAAAGTCCCCCATTTTGTAAGCGCAAAGTGGACCTGATGTCAGGGACATGTTTAATGGGGTTAAAGGGGTCAGGTCCACGTAGGTGAAAGTACCTTAATGACAGGGACATGTTTAATGGGTGTTAAAGTGTCAGTCCCACGTAGGGCAAAGGTGACCCTAATACAGGGACGTGTTTAATGGGTTAAAGGGTTCAGTCCCCAGTAGGGGCAAAGTGACCTAATGACAGGGACGTGTTTAAGGGGTTCAAGGGTATGTCCCACAAGGGGCAAAGTGACGCCTTAATGACAGGAACATGTTTATTGAGTCTCACATCTGGGTGACTGCCAAATATAAAAATATAATGTATCTGTCTCTTCAAGCTGAAGGTTTGAAGCTCCACCCTAATTCCCCCTATGGTTACATAAACGTTGGCAGTTTCCACGAGGCAAGCTGCAGTTTTCCGTCCAGAACCGAAACCAAGAGCCCAATTACAGAGCTGCCAGTCTCCACCGCCAAGGTACACAACTATAACCATATTGAGGTGCCACTCTAGTTTTTTCATTTGCTGTCTCTTCTACCTCTGACTTCTCTTTAATATGTATGTATGTATGATGTATGATGTATGTTTGTAAGTATGTATGTTTGTAAAGGGTCAAGAAAAAAAAAAAAAAAAAAAAAAGAAAAAAAAATAGGTGCGCTATATCCCACAGTGAGCTGGCAGCCGGTTGATATAACCCTGACCCCTAGGTCAGGCTATAGAAGTGGATGGAAAAGAATTTATCCGTGGCGCTCAACACTGTAATGATCCAAAGCAATTCTAATAGGATATTATAAAATATTATATATGAAAATTACAACCAGAGCCATGGAAATCGCCCGTCTGATTGGAGCGTCCACGTGGTAAGGGTAAAACATGTAAATATACAAAGAAATCAAATCATTAGCATAATACTTGTAAAACATAACACATTCATAAACAAACAAACACTTACAAAACGCTTGAGAACAAACAGGAACTACTCACAATGGCATTAATATGGCATATCATTAATTATCATAAAATACAACTATTACCATAAAATAGTACATAAAAAACATATTTAGGTTAAGGCAAGATTCTCCCAAATGGGTGGGGTGGGGTACCTGCTTACCCGAAAACAGGATTGTTGTAAATCAGGCAATGGAATTCAAAGGTATCCCATCTTATGGATAGCTGCCTGCTGCTGCTGCTGCTGCTGCTGCTGCTGCTGATGATGCTTGCTATGCTGTTGTTAACACCTGGGCTCAGACGAGGAGTCTTTTTATGGGCAGGGACAGGTTTTTCCAAGCTAGCTGCGTCGCCACTCAGTCCTCTCAGCACTGCAGAAGCTCCAGGGGACCAACACAGAGATACTTCCTGGTCTGCCCGCACCACGTGCACCAAACACAGCAATGCTGAAATGTTGGATTTCCTACGCCAGCAGTGCTTTCCCACAGCTCACAGCTCACAGCTCACAGGCTCCCAGTTCGGAAAGGTACAGCACTCACACCCGGAGTGGGGGACCTCCACAGAACCACCCTACGCGTTTCGAAGTCTTGCTTAGTCCTCGGGGTTGTTTAAAGTAAAGTTTGTAAGTATGTAGTATGTATGTATGTATGTAGGAGTATGTATGGTACGTTGTGTTGTGTGTGTGTAGGTATGTGTGTATGTATGTATGTATGGATTATGTATGTATTGTTATGTATGTTTTGTGTAGGGATGTATGTACAGTATGTGTGTATGTATGTATTGTATTGTGCATGTGTGTGCATGTATGTATGTTGTGTATGTAGGTGTGCAGGTATTATTGTATGTATGTATCTGTGCATGTATGTATGTATGGGTATAGTATGTGTGTATGTATGTGTGTGTATGTGTGTATGTGTGTGTATGTTATATATGTGTGTGTGTATGTAGTGTGTATGTTGTTGGATATTTTTTTTATAGCGCTAATTCTGTACATAGCGCTTCCCGCAGTAATCCACGTGGCATAATAATATAAACATATCTGGGAAAAGCGCTTCAGACATTAAAAGTAAAACATTAGAAAAATAAATCCGCCGAGGCGCTTACAGTCTATTGGTAAGGAGAAGGAAAGAACAGAGACAGTAGGAGGGTGTTCGGGTAAGTTGCGTCTGCAGGGGGCCACGGTTATGTATGAGGTGTATTTCAGCAAGGAGCTAGTCATATGTTCGTTACAGAGGGGGTTGAAAGACAGTAAGTTCTTAAGAGGTGGCAGCGAGGGTGTGTCGGGTACGAGGGGAAGGGCATTCCAGAGGTGCGGGCAGTCAGTGAGAAAGGTTAAGGCGGGGAGAGGGGCCCTTTAGATACAAAGGGGGTAGAAAGAGACATCCTTAAGCAGAATGCAAAAAAGTCATGCCGGTGTATTACTGAGATATTAGGGGTGAGATGTAAGGAGGGGCAGAGGAGGGTTATTATATGGAAAATAGGGTGAGATGTAAGGAGGGGCAGAGAGGAGGGTTATAAGTGAAGATATTAGGGTGTGAGATGGAGTAAGGAGGGGCAGAGGAGGGTATAGTGAGATATTAGGGTGAGATGTAGGAAGGGGCAGAGGAGGGCATAGTGAGCTATTAGGGTGAGATGTAAGGAGGGCAAGAGGAGGGTAAGTGAGATATTAGGGGTGAGCTAAGGAAGAGGCAGAGAGAGGGTAAGTGTGAGAATTCGGGTGAGATGTAAGGAGGGGCAGAGGGGTATAGTGGAGATATTAGGGGGAGATGGAAGGAGGGGCCAGTGAGGAGGGTAAGTGAGAAATTAGGGTGAGATTGAGGATGTAAGGAGGGCAGAGGAGGAGGGTATAGGAGTATAGATGAGATATTAGGGCTGAGAGTAAGGGAGGGGCAGAGGAGGGTATAGTGAGATATAGGGTGAGATTGTAAGGAGGGGCAGAGGAGGAGGTTATAGTGAGATATAGTGAGATGTAAGGAGGGGCAGAGAGGGCATAGTGAGGATATTAGGTGAGATGAAGGAGGGCAGAGGAGGGTATAGTGAGATATTGTGTGAGATTGTAAGGGGAGAGGCAGATGAGGGTTATAGTGAGATATTAGGGTTGAGATGGTAAGGAGGGCAGAGGGGTGTATTTATAGTGAGATATTAGGGTGAGAGTAAGGAGGGGCAGAGGAGGGCCATAGAGGAGATATTAGTGTGAAGATGTAAGGAGGGGCAGAGGAGGGTTTATAGTGAAGATAGTAGGGTAGATGTAAGGAGGGGCAGTGGAGTGTCTAGTGAAGATATTAGGGTGAGATGTAAGGCGGGGCAGAGGAGGGTATAGTGAGATATAGGGTGAGAGTAAGGAGGGGCAGTGGAGGTATTAGTGAGATATTAGGTGAGATGTAAGGAGGGGCAGAGGGAGTGTATAGTGAGATATTAGGGGTGAGATGTAAGGAGGGGCAGAGGAGGGTATCCGTGAGATATAGGGTGAGATGTAAGGAGGGGACAGTGGAGTGTATGTGAGATATTAGGGTGAGATGTAAGGAGGGGCAGAGGGAGGGTATAGTGAGAATATTAGGGTGGAGTGTAAGGAGGGGCGCAGAGGGTGATAGTGAGGATATTAGGTGAGATGTAAGGAGGGGCAGGGAGGGTTTTTATACTGAGAGCTTAGGGGAGATGTAAGGAGGGGAAGAGGAGGTATAGGAGTTCTTAGGGTGTGAGATGGAAGGAGGGCAGTGGAGGTATAGTGAGATATAGGGTGAGATGTAAGGAGGGGCAGAGGGGGTTACTAGTGAGATATTAGGGTGAGATGTAAGGAGGGGCCAGAGGAGTGTAAGTTGAGATATTAGGGGTGAGATGTAAGGAGGGGGGCAGTGAGGGTTTATACTGAGATATAGGGTGAGTGTAAGGAGGGGCAGAGGAGGGCAAGTGAGGAGATATTAGGGTGAGAGGAAGGAGGGGCAGAGGAGGGTTATTTATACTGAGAAATTAGGGTGAGATGTTAAGGAGGGGCCCAGAGGAGGGTTATATTATGAGATATTAGGGTGAGATGTAAGGAGGGCTAGTGGAAGTGTATAGGTGAGAGATATTAGGGTGAGATGTAAGGAGGGGAAGAAGGAGGGTCAGAGGAGGGTATAGTGAGATATTAGGGTGAGATGTAAGGAGGGGCAGTGGAGTTATAGGTGAGATATTAGGGGTGGAGATGGAAGGAGGGCAGAGGAGGTTATAGGAGATATAGGCGGTGTGAGGATTGTAAGGAGGGGCGAGGAGTGGTATCAGTGTTGAGATATAGGGTGAGATGAGAGTAAGGAGGGCAGGGAGTGTATAGTGAATTAATAGGGTGAGATGTAAGGAGGGGCAGAGGAGGGTTATAGTGAGATATTAGGTGAGATTGTAAGGAGGGGGCAGCAGAGGAGGTGATCGGAGATATTAGGGTGAGATGTAAGGAGGGGGCAGAGGAGGGTTAACTGAGAATTAGGGTGGATTGTAAGGAGGGGCAGAGGAGGTATAGGTGAGATATTAGGTGAGATGTAGGAGGGGCCAGTGGGAGTGTATTTATAGGAGATATTAGGGTGCGATGTAAGGAGGGGCAGAGGAGGGATAGTGAGATAATAGGGTAGATGTATAAGGAGGGCAGGCAGAGGAGTGTATAGTGAGATATAGGGTGAGATGTAAGGAGGGGCAGAGGAGGTATACTTGAGATATTAGGGTGAGATGTAAGGAGGGGCAGAGGAGGGCTAGTGAGATATAGGGTGTGAGATGTAAGGAGGGGCGAGGAGGGTTATTACTGAGAAATTAGGGTGAGATGTAAGGGAGGGGCAGAGGAGAGTATATTGAGAAATTAGGGTGAGAGTAAGGGGGGCAGAGAGGGTATAGTGAGGTATTAGGCTGAGAGTAAAGGGGGGGCAGAGGAGGGTATAGTGAGATATTAGGGTGAGATGTAAGGAGGGAGCGGGGCAGAGGAGGTATAGTGAGATATTAGGGTGAGAGGTAAGGAGGGGGCAGAGGAGGGCATAGGAGAATTAGGGTGAGATGTAAGGAGGGCAGAGGAGGGTATTTAGATGAGAAATTAGGGTGTGAGATGTAAGGAGGGGCCGAGGAGTGTAGAGTGAGATATTAGGGCTGAGATGTAAGGAGGGCAGAGGAGGGTTATAGTGAGATATTAGGGTGAGATGTAAGGAGAGGCAGAGGAGGGTATAGTTGAGATATTAGGGTGAGATGTAAGGAGAGGCAGATGAGGGTTTATAGTGAGATTAGGGTGAGATGTAAGGAGGGGCAGGGAGGGTCATGT